>JARACY010000569.1:0-86739 GCA_029255725.1 Scrobipalpa atriplicella | reverse complement strand
CGTGAAGATGCTTCATTGTGAACCCTCGCATTTCTATTGGCTCCTGGCACCTGAGGACAGAAAACAATAGATATCTTGTTTATAGTAGGTATATATTTTTTTTATTTTTTTTTTGTTTTTGGCAATCGTCAACGCAGATTTGGGGACAGTTTATAGTATAATACTTCTTCCACAATATAGGGCCTTTTATTAGGCCTTTGGGAACATAGCTTCAAAATGTCTGGTTATAGGTGGTCTTATAAGATAAGATAAAAATTCTTTATTGCACACAGAAGTATTCATACAACACATCAGACAACACAAAGACAAGTACAACACAGGCGGCCTTATTGCTAAGGTAGCAATTTCTTCCTGGCAACCTTTGGGTGAAAGATAAAAGCGTAGTAGAAGCGGGAACTATACTATACTATTGTACTAACAACCCTACTCAAATAAATAAAACCTTAGGGTCGTATTTATAAAGTGATCTCAAGATTGAGAGCAATATTAAGTTTGGATTTGACAGGCCGTTTTGTACTGAACTGACATTTCTGATACAAACTCAAACTCGCTGTCACTCTTGAGAGCTGATTATAAATACGGGCCTTAGTACATTATAGTTTTATTCTCCTGCACCAAGTGAGTTCTAGCCTTGTTTTAGACGTCGAATTTATGACGATCTGATGAACTCCAGTGTCTAGTTTTCAAATTCAAACATCCTAAAATCTAATAGGCCTCTGATAAGAGTTGAGGGACCGACGGATTAACGTGTCTTCCGAAGTACGAAACCATCATCTTTGTCGTTCAGCCTGCATGTATTATCCTCATTGATAACTTGAGATTCTAACCCACAACCTTCATAATGGGTGCCTCGCATCACTAGACCACCGAGGAAATTAATTAAAACCAAACACTACATGGCAGAATAAACCTCTCTCTGGTCCGTCCCTCATCTGAAGATCGCGCCTTTATCCCTTATGGGGCAGGCAGAGCATAAAACGCCTCGTAAAAGGCGCCTTCGCTACGTCTGACAAAAATTGAGGGCAATTTTTGATTGTAATGTGCATTGCTGTAGTATCAGGTTAGCCAGCCAGCAGCCCATCAGCACATCGCCCAAATTACGATACTGGCCTCGATTCGCGCCGTCCAGTTACTAATTTTAATTCTTAGTAGCGCTGTCACTTTCTTATATTTGACATAAGAACAGGGTAGAAAATAAACACATGACTTTGACATTCCTAATCTGACATTAAATTGCTTAAATTTGACATTGGGTTGCTTATTTAACGTAAAATAAGGAACATGCTCTATGCTCGGTTCTTATTTAAAGCAGCTTATGTCAAATTAGGAACGTCAAACACATGTGTTTATTTGCTATCCTGTTCTCATGTCAAAGTAAAGCGCTATCTTAAAATTAGTTAAGAATGTGGCGGCCAGAATCGAGGGCACTGTATTATGTATGACATGTAACCCTTTATATCACCGGTATACTTACAACTGCCTCCGTGGTCTAGCGGTCTGAGCCATGGGCTCACGACCCGGAGGTCCCGGGTTCGAATTCTGGTGGGGGACTATGACTTTGTGTTGTTGTTTCTAGTTTGGTTAGGACATTGCAGGCTGATCACCTGATTGTCCGAAAAGTAAGATGATCCATGCTGTCGGATGGGCATGTAAATAGTCGGTCCTGCGCCTGATTTCTTTCTGGTCGTGTCAGTCAGTCTGTCCCATCAGAATAAGAGATTGAAGGAATAGAGAGTGCACCTGTGTGTTGCGCAAACACTTCGGCACTAAAAACTAGTCCCACGCAGTTGGCTGATCTCTGGGAGTTTGGCCGCCGTCACCGAAAATCGGTTGGGAGGACTATTATTATACTTACACCATAAGCGAAGAATTGCCTCCATTCTTGTCAACAATATCCACCAGATGGTCCACCATCCACTGGGTTGAACAATCGCAGAGGAACGGATTGTCTGACACGTCCACCTTCCTCACCAGGTCCCACCTGGAGACCAGACGACGGTCGATCTCTGATAGGTTGTTGGATTTCAGGTAGATCTGGGGAAGAAATGAATGCTTCTTGAAAAGTAGGCAATAAAAATTCGCCACGAGCTGGGTTTGAACCTGTGACTTTCGGAATTGGTTCACCGGTTTTGCTGAAGTTCCGCCTGCACCACTAGATATCATAATTTTGCCATAAAATATCCCGAGTTCGCTCATTGGCCGAATAAGGGACATTTCGCGGCTTGAGCATTGCAAAACGCACATTATGTCCGAGAATAATTGGCATGTTCTTCTTCTTCTTCTTCTTCTTAAAATATATTTACTTTCAGAAAAAAATAAGATACTGGTAGGTAATAAGAAACATTTTAAAAGTTAATCATACTAGATAATTGCTTTATTGCTCGAGAGTTTCGATAAACAGAAGTGGCGGCATTATCTAAAATAGGTACTTTGGTATCTTAAATCTAAACCGACGTTTATTTACTAGAATATGTGAATAATAAAAGGATTCGTAGAACCAGTACGTCATATTACTTACACTTCAGGTGCTAAAATTATCATCCCACCCAAGCCCACATATTTACATAATATGACACAATAAACTTGTTGAATTTAAGACTTGACCTTACATTTTTACAGACCTAAAAGAGTTGAACCCTAAGCCGACAGAAGTGGACCTCAGTGACAACTTTATTGTCAACGTCACAGTGATGGCAGAACTGCCGATAGAAGTCTTGAACCTTTCCAGAAACAGCATCGAGTTCATTGAAAACGCAAGTTTCAAAGATCTGCAGAAGCTAAGAGTATTGGATCTCAGTCATAACCAGCTTACGGCGGCGAAGCTTAGTCCGCATGCTTTTGAGGTAAGCAACCGTGCGATGCTGGGTTAGAATAGCATCTCCTACCTAAATCTTTCTGTAAGGTGTCTTTGATCATATGGAATGAGCAGCAAACCGTCCAATGAATGTATCATTTTTGCATCTCGTCGACCCACTTGCAAATGATGATATTGATTCAACTAGAAGTGATAAAGAGGGAAACGGGGGTTTTATTGCCATGTGCTGAATACAGTGTCTGTAGTACCATTAATGGTACAACTCAATGGTACAACTGACACTTCGGGGCAATTTGGTATGCCAATCACTATAACAATAGGTGCATACATTAATAAATTGATTCTCAAAAATTGACCGACTCGGCGAAAACACTTATGAGGTCGTTGACGCTCTGTCTAGCCCTTAAACAGGCGTGACTATATGAATGTATGAATAAGTATCTCTTTATTTCTAGGGTCGCTATTCACCAGAGAAGTACGAGCCTTTACCAGAGATGCGCGTCCTCAACCTGGCTTATAACGACCTTCATTCCCTCAATCAGGATCTCTTTGAACATCTTTCTGATCTGACTGAGCTGGACTTAAGTGGAAATCCATTGTCCGTTCTGGATCACGTCACTTTGATCGCCATATCCAGTCTACCTATGCTGAAGGTAAAAGACTTGTTGTGCAAATATATGCAGCTCCATGGAACGATATTAGAGTGCTGCGAAACTTCTATACTAATAAAGCTCTGGTCAAATGGACTGAAATTAAACTCCCATCTGGCAGCAGTGGCCTAGATACCTACTGGACTAGGAGTGATAGAAAAACATGGAATACCTATGTCTGTTGCTCCTCATTTATGCATTAACTGTCTAGGATGGTTTAACAATATCAAATTTGAATTTCATTGATGCATTCAGGAGCTTCGCCTTCGAGACTGCGACATCCCAGCCATTCCTGAGAAGTTCCTTCACACTCCTCGCTACCTGGAGCGACTGGACCTCAGCAGCAACCGCCTGACTGCAGTGCCCCAGGAATTGGAGGAAACTAAGAACTTGATCTACTTGAACCTCAACCAAAACCCTATTGTAGCACTGGATATGAGCTCAGATGATTATCTGTAAGTTGTTTTTATTTGCGATTCGAATCCAATCTAGGCCAGATGTCTTCATCTAACGATTTAGGGGACAAGGACAACTGGTCAAGCCTGACTTTAGTTTTGACTGGTCAAGCGGTCCGCTCCAGAGTCAACGATGCGAAAAACGCACACACCCAAACATCGCCATGTCATATCATATCTTATCTATCATCATGTCTATCATCGTCATAAAAAAAATGATGATGAAATAAAGAAAAAGACGTAGAAAATGACTGAGCTTTTCTTTATGCCTGCTGCCGATCTTTTTTAATTTCATTAACTTAATTTAAACCCACACTTCAGGTGCTAAAATTATCATCCCACCCAAGCCCACATATTTACATAATATGACACAATAAACAAAACTTTGAATATGCATGAACTTGTGTCATGAACTTTCAATATAAAAGGGACACATCCCCTGAGAAATCAGTCATAACATAATCGACGAGTGATATGATAACAGGTATCGTCTCCTCAGCTGAAACTTTTGGCAAGTCAAGATCTAAGGAAAACAAATATGAGGACTTTAGCATTCTTCGTTGTGATTGCAGTCGCCTGCGTATCTGCTCAGAACGCTCAAATCTACTGCGGTAGACGACTGGCTGAGGTCATGGCATTCCTCTGCGAAGCTCAGAGACAAAACGAGGAACCGGGTGAAAAAAGGTCTGTTAGTTCTGTTATGCCAGTCTACCGTAACCTGCCATGGATGTCTTCAAGGTTCTTCATGGCTCCTAGACAAGTGAGAGCCTATGAGACGGCTAGAGGGAAGAGGCAGATAATTCAGGAATGCTGTGAGAATCCATGTTCGGAGGAGACGCTGATTTCTTATTGCTAGAAGATGACAGTCAAATTGACAAACGGTATAAGACTCTACAAGTTTATGGAGCTGAAATTATACTTTGGGATTAAAATACTATAAATAAAATCCATTAAAATCAAATTAAAAAAAAATATGCAAATATCTTTAATTCGTTTCATTCAATCAAAAACTTGTATGTTTATTACCTATAGCTTTTTTATAAAATAAAAATACTGTTGTACATTATATTGGATCTCCCATAACAGGCATCTTCTAGGTGAGATCGCTCCATCGTCGACTCTGTCAGTCATCCCTGACTTTTCCTAGAGTCAAGTCAAGAGCAACCCCATATTTCTAATTTATTAAAAATCTAACCTCTTTGATCGGAGGCCAGTCATATTCCTCCCCCTTATCGTCAGGCTTGGCAAGGGCCTTTTGGTGTATTTCAGTCAGTTTCGGGTTGAAGCTTAGGTGGAGTTTCTCCAGTCTCTCCAGACCGCCTAGAGCTCCAGGACCCACCGACTTCAGGGACGCCATGTTGCACATGTGGAGCTCCTGCAGCTTCTTCAGGTTTGGGAAGCCACTGCAACGAACATTATAGTCATGTCATTAATGTATCTCTTATGGATTAGTCAAAAAGTCTAAAGTTCTAGATGGAGTGAGAGTGACTGACTCCGAAATCCGAAACTAAGGCAAGTCAGCGCTGACTTTATGTCAGTTTCGGAGTCAGAAGCTTACACCGTGTAAATGAACTTTTAGACTAAATATTTATTGAAGGTGATTTCAGTTAGGAAGAGTGTGGGTTTAAATTAAGTTAATGAAATTAAAAAAGATCGGCAGCAGGCATAAAGAAAAGCTCAGTCATTTTCTACGTCTTTTTCTTTATTTCATCATCATTTTTTTTATGACGATGATAGACATGATGATAGATAAGATATGATATGACATGGCGATGTTTGGGTGTGTGCGTTTTTCGCATCGTTGACTCTGGAGCGGACCGCTTGACCAGTCAAAACTAAAGTCAGGCTTGACCAGTTGTCCTTGTCCCCTAAATCGTTAGATGAAGACATCTGGCCTAGATTGGATTCGAATCGCAAATAAAAACAACTTACAGATAATCATCTGAGCTCATATCCAGTGCTACAATAGGGTTTTGGTTGAGGTTCAAGTAGATCAAGTTCTTAGTTTCCTCCAATTCCTGGGGCACTGCAGTCAGGCGGTTGCTGCTGAGGTCCAGTCGCTCCAGGTAGCGAGGAGTGTGAAGGAACTTCTCAGGAATGGCTGGGATGTCGCAGTCTCGAAGGCGAAGCTCCTGAATGCATCAATGAAATTCAAATTTGATATTGTTAAACCATCCTAGACAGTTAATGCATAAATGAGGAGCAACAGACATAGGTATTCCATGTTTTTCTATCACTCCTAGTCCAGTAGGTATCTAGGCCACTGCTGCCAGATGGGAGTTTAATTTCAGTCCATTTGACCAGAGCTTTATTAGTATAGAAGTTTCGCAGCACTCTAATATCGTTCCATGGAGCTGCATATATTTGCACAACAAGTCTTTTACCTTCAGCATAGGTAGACTGGATATGGCGATCAAAGTGACGTGATCCAGAACGGACAATGGATTTCCACTTAAGTCCAGCTCAGTCAGATCAGAAAGATGTTCAAAGAGATCCTGATTGAGGGAATGAAGGTCGTTATAAGCCAGGTTGAGGACGCGCATCTCTGGTAAAGGCTCGTACTTCTCTGGTGAATAGCGACCCTAGAAATAAAGAGATACTTATTCATACATTCATATAGTCACGCCTGTTTAAGGGCTAGACAGAGCGTCAACGACCTCATAAGTGTTTTCGCCGAGTCGGTCAATTTTTGAGAATCAATTTATTAATGTATGCACCTATTGTTATAGTGATTGGCATACCAAATTGCCCCGAAGTGTCAGTTGTACCATTGAGTTGTACCATTAATGGTACTACAGACACTGTATTCAGCACATGGCAATAAAACCCCCGTTTCCCTCTTTATCACTTCTAGTTGAATCAATATCATCATTTGCAAGTGGGTCGACGAGATGCAAAAATGATACATTCATTGGACGGTTTGCTGCTCATTCCATATGATCAAAGACACCTTACAGAAAGATTTAGGTAGGAGATGCTATTCTAACCCAGCATCGCACGGTTGCTTACCTCAAAAGCATGCGGACTAAGCTTCGCCGCCGTAAGCTGGTTATGACTGAGATCCAATACTCTTAGCTTCTGCAGATCTTTGAAACTTGCGTTTTCAATGAACTCGATGCTGTTTCTGGAAAGGTTCAAGACTTCTATCGGCAGTTCTGCCATCACTGTGACGTTGACAATAAAGTTGTCACTGAGGTCCACTTCTGTCGGCTTAGGGTTCAACTCTTTTAGGTCTGTAAAAATGTAAGGTCAAGTCTTAAATTCAACAAGTTTATTGTGTCATATTATGTAAATATGTGGGCTTGGGTGGGATGATAATTTTAGCACCTGAAGTGTAAGTAATATGACGTACTGGTTCTACGAATCCTTTTATTATTCACATATTCTAGTAAATAAACGTCGGTTTAGATTTAAGATACCAAAGTACCTATTTTAGATAATGCCGCCACTTCTGTTTATCGAAACTCTCGAGCAATAAAGCAATTATCTAGTATGATTAACTTTTAAAATGTTTCTTATTACCTACCAGTATCTTATTTTTTTCTGAAAGTAAATATATTTTAAGAAGAAGAAGAAGAAGAAGAACATGCCAATTATTCTCGGACATAATGTGCGTTTTGCAATGCTCAAGCCGCGAAATGTCCCTTATTCGGCCAATGAGCGAACTCGGGATATTTATATGGCAAAATTATGATATCTAGTGGTGCAGGCGGAACTTCAGCAAAACCGGTGAACCAATTCCGAAAGTCACAGGTTCAAACCCAGCTCGTGGCGAATTTTTATTGCCTACTTTTCAAGAAGCATTCATTTCTTCCCCAGATCTACCTGAAATCCAACAACCTATCAGAGATCGACCGTCGTCTGGTCTCCAGGTGGGACCTGGTGAGGAAGGTGGACGTGTCAGACAATCCGTTCCTCTGCGATTGTTCAACCCAGTGGATGGTGGACCATCTGGTGGATATTGTTGACAAGAATGGAGGCAATTCTTCGCTTATGGTGTAAGTATAATAATAGTCCTCCCAACCGATTTTCGGTGACGGCGGCCAAACTCCCAGAGATCAGCCAACTGCGTGGGACTAGTTTTTAGTGCCGAAGTGTTTGCGCAACACACAGGTGCACTCTCTATTCCTTCAATCTCTTATTCTGATGGGACAGACTGACTGACACGACCAGAAAGAAATCAGGCGCAGGACCGACTATTTACATGCCCATCCGACAGCATGGATCATCTTACTTTTCGGACAATCAGGTGATCAGCCTGCAATGTCCTAACCAAACTAGAAACAACAACACAAAGTCATAGTCCCCCACCAGAATTCGAACCCGGGACCTCCGGGTCGTGAGCCCATGGCTCAGACCGCTAGACCACGGAGGCAGTTGTAAGTATACCGGTGATATAAAGGGTTACATGTCATACATAATACAGTGCCCTCGATTCTGGCCGCCACATTCTTAACTAATTTTAAGATAGCGCTTTACTTTGACATGAGAACAGGATAGCAAATAAACACATGTGTTTGACGTTCCTAATTTGACATAAGCTGCTTTAAATAAGAACCGAGCATAGAGCATGTTCCTTATTTTACGTTAAATAAGCAACCCAATGTCAAATTTAAGCAATTTAATGTCAGATTAGGAATGTCAAAGTCATGTGTTTATTTTCTACCCTGTTCTTATGTCAAATATAAGAAAGTGACAGCGCTACTAAGAATTAAAATTAGTAACTGGACGGCGCGAATCGAGGCCAGTATCGTAATTTGGGCGATGTGCTGATGGGCTGCTGGCTGGCTAACCTGATACTACAGCAATGCACATTACAATCAAAAATTGCCCTCAATTTTTGTCAGACGTAGCGAAGGCGCCTTTTACGAGGCGTTTTATGCTCTGCCTGCCCCATAAGGGATAAAGGCGCGATCTTCAGATGAGGGACGGACCAGAGAGAGGTTTATTCTGCCATGTAGTGTTTGGTTTTAATTAATTTCCTCGGTGGTCTAGTGATGCGAGGCACCCATTATGAAGGTTGTGGGTTAGAATCTCAAGTTATCAATGAGGATAATACATGCAGGCTGAACGACAAAGATGATGGTTTCGTACTTCGGAAGACACGTTAATCCGTCGGTCCCTCAACTCTTATCAGAGGCCTATTAGATTTTAGGATGTTTGAATTTGAAAACTAGACACTGGAGTTCATCAGATCGTCATAAATTCGACGTCTAAAACAAGGCTAGAACTCACTTGGTGCAGGAGAATAAAACTATAATGTACTAAGGCCCGTATTTATAATCAGCTCTCAAGAGTGACAGCGAGTTTGAGTTTGTATCAGAAATGTCAGTTCAGTACAAAACGGCCTGTCAAATCCAAACTTAATATTGCTCTCAATCTTGAGATCACTTTATAAATACGACCCTAAGGTTTTATTTATTTGAGTAGGGTTGTTAGTACAATAGTATAGTATAGTTCCCGCTTCTACTACGCTTTTATCTTTCACCCAAAGGTTGCCAGGAAGAAATTGCTACCTTAGCAATAAGGCCGCCTGTGTTGTACTTGTCTTTGTGTTGTCTGATGTGTTGTATGAATACTTCTGTGTGCAATAAAGAATTTTTATCTTATCTTATAAGACCACCTATAACCAGACATTTTGAAGCTATGTTCCCAAAGGCCTAATAAAAGGCCCTATATTGTGGAAGAAGTATTATACTATAAACTGTCCCCAAATCTGCGTTGACGATTGCCAAAAACAAAAAAAAAATAAAAAAAATATATACCTACTATAAACAAGATATCTATTGTTTTCTGTCCTCAGGTGCCAGGAGCCAATAGAAATGCGAGGGTTCACAATGAAGCATCTTCACGACAAACAGAGTAAGATGCGGTGTGTAGACAAGTATGGCAACAGACCGGAAAGAGATGGAGCTATTCTTATGGGCACGCTTATAGGTAATAATAATAAATATCATCAGTTCCTAACTAATTTTAAGATAGCGTTGTCACTTTCTCAGTTTTGATAATTAAAAGAACAGCTGTCACCTCTGTGGCTGTCACTTTCTTATTTTTGACATAAGAACAGGATAGCCAGGATAGCAGATCTGCGATAAAGAGATCACATTTACATTCATAAAGCCCGGATGGTGTAGTGGATAGGGCCGCAGCCTTCTGTGCAGGAGGTCGTGGTTCGAATCCCACTAGTAACGTACCAATGTGTTTTTCGGTTTTCGAATTTCATATGTACGTTTATTCGGCGCTTTTACGGTGAAGGAAAACATCGTGAGGAAACCTGCACACACCTACGAAGAAATTCAAAGGTTGTGTATAACCTAATCTATTATTGGGTCTGGTTTCCCTTCTGGGTTGCGGAAGTCAGATGGCAGTCGCTCTGTGTGAAAACCAGTACCCTCGTTCAATCACCTAGATTAGGTAGCCGACCCCGAGAGATACGGGAAAAAGGCTAGGAAGATTTACATTCCTAAATTTGACGAAAAACTGGCTTAAATGACATAAAATAAGAGAGCATGCGCTATGCAATAAGGCCGCCTATGTTGTACTTTTGTTATGTTGTTTGTGTATTATTGTGTATTTGGCTCGTATTTATAAAGCGATCTCAAGATTGAGAGCAATATTAAGTATGGATTTGACAGATCGTTTTGTACTGAAATGACATTTCTGATACGAACTCAAACTCGCTGTCACTCTTGAGAGCTGATTATAAATACGGGCCTTTGTCTCCTTAAGTGCAATAAAGTATTTTGTATTGTATTGTATTGTATGCTCAGTTCTTAAATTAAAACTTTTTTTTGCCAGGAGTCCTGCTGTCAGTGCCAATAATGCTTTCCCTGATGCTGCTATGGAGGCGAGGTTACTTCTCATGCATCGGTTTCCGAGGACCCGTGGACGTCTCCCGCGCTTTCTACAAGAAAGCCCCAGCTGACGACATCTTGTATTAAATAGTATAGTACTATTATAGTATAGTACTAGTAATAGTATAGTACTAGTAATAGTATAGTACTAGTAATAGTATAGTACTAATATTTCACGATTGCCACTTTGCGATACTTGTGTACAATACAATACAATACAGTAATTCTTTATTTGCATAAACATGGTATAAAGAGATGTTTTCTTAGTTTAGAGCTTACATGTTTAGCTGACTTATAAGTAGCATGCAAATTTCTATTATAAAAAAATCAATAAGATAATTTTAAATAAAAATAAATCATTCTGTTATGGCATGTCATGTCTTATCTTATCATTATCTAATTTGAGTCACTAATTTCATTATTTATCATTTTATCAATTCATTAATGTCATAATAGCATTTTTCACTGAACCTAAATGTACCTACGTGCACATTCTCTTAGGCCCGTATTTATAATCAGCACTCAAGAGTGACAGCGAGTTTGAGTTCGTATCAGAAATGTCATTCCAGTACAAAATTACCTGTCAAATCCGCACTTACATTGCTCTCAATCTTGAGATCGCTTTATAAATACGAGCCTTAGTGTGCGTGTGTTTGTAAACCTGTATTTACATGTACGTGGGCGTTTGTCCGTACACACAATCACAAGTATGGCCGAGCGGCGGTCGTGAAATAAAAATACTATTGTATACAATACGATAGTATACTATAGTGTAGTATATAGTAGGTATATAGTATACTATGGTATACGTATTTTGTACATTGTGGGGTAAAAGTAATTACCCGACGTTATTTTGATGTATTTTTTTAAATTTAATAAATATATTTGATTCCGCTTGTGATTTTTTATAAGTAAATAACATATCTACATACAGGATGTAACAGAAAGGGTATATGCATCGAGAAATGTGTGAATCTACCCATGAAACTGAACAACTTCCCCTAAGGAACATAGGTCGAAATACGAAAAATTAGTTTTGACCTTCCATACAAAATACATCAGCTGATAGCGCATTTAGTATGGGAAGTCAAATTTTTTTTTTCGTATTTCGACTTATGATCCTTAGGGAAAGTTGTTCAGTTTCATGGGTAGATTCACATATTTCACGATGCATATACCCTTTATGTTACACGTTGTCACAGTATGTTTATGTCACAGTTTCTTAAAAACAAGTAAAATCAGGTAAACAGGTCCAAAGGTGTCCATTACTCTACTAATAGCGGAAGTAATAGCGAACATGACCTCAACTTTTGGTGATTAAGTTTTGTGCCTTACTATTAGATATTATGTTCACTTGGTCACTATTTTTGGCTACGCCGCAAAACATTTCCCTCGTTCCGTTAAGGACAGATTCCGTTTATGGCAGATTCCTCTTAGGCCAAATTTTTGTTACAACAGATTCCTGTTATGGCAGAAATACAGTCGTGAACAAAATATGGATAAAGGGCGGGCCCCTTTAGGACCAGAAGTACCACCGATTTGTATCACAGGTGGTACAAATGGTACATAAATATCCCATTCGTACCACCGAGAAGTATATTGAACCAAGGAATCTCGTTGTCCCATACAAACTTTGTCCCCCTTTTCACCCCTTTGGGGGTTGAATTTCGAGAAATCCTTTCTAATCGGATGCCTTCATCATACCGTTAATTTACCTTATACATTTACATTTGAACCTTCAAAATAGTTTTTTTTTAATCCGATATCCAAACTTATCTAAAGATAAAATACCAATCGCGCTAAGAGAGTAGATAAGCAAAGAATTTATCAATAATATTTGCCTACAAGGGCAGTACCTCAGTGATGAAAATATTTATTTACTTACTTGTATAAAATTCTAAGGCTCGTATTTATAAAGCGATCACAAGATTGAGAGCAATACTAAGTACGGATTTGAGAGACGGTTTTGTACTGAAATTACATTTCTGATACGAACTCAAACTCGCTGTCACTCTTGAGAGCTGATTATAAATACGGGCCTAAAAAATGCATGATTATGGTGTAGTCAAAATCCAAAACTGTGGCGTAGTTGAACCTCAAATCTCAAATTTGACCAATACAATGGCTAGTCATACATACCTACTACCGAAATAGGTAGATTTTATCTATTTTCGGTAATGATAATAATTTGGGTAATAATTCGGTGATGAACGGAAAATCTCTTAACAAATTTGGCGGCAAGAATTTCTCACCGCGGAATGATCGTTTCACACTGCTCATTGATTGGCCGATATAAAAGGTAATTTTGCGGATTGGTCGTTTTGCAATTCACAATCCGCGAAGCGTCCCTTTTGTTCGGCCAATGAGCGAATTCAAGGACTGTGCGTAGGCATAAGCATACATACAAACGAAATGTCAAGTCTGTTTTCATTAATCTTTGATATTGTACCAATTTGTCTCTTATCTCGTCAATTTCTTGTGACTCACCAAGTGAATCGTATACCCTTGTATTTGGCTTAAGTTGCCTTATGCCTTTGCTCGTTTTTGCCAAATTGTGTTAAAAATGCTTGAATTACGTTAAAAATACTTCATTTGACATCATTTAATTTTCTGGCTAATTTTTAACTAGCCAAAATATCAAAGTTTTTTTTTAAACAAGCGGCCTAGCCGTATTCTGTGCCGTAGTGTTGAGAAGTTAAATAATGTGGCGGGTTAAACGTGTCAACTGAATTGTCAATTTTAAACTTGAGTACTTATTTTCTGTGGTGTAAGATAAAGTTAAACATTTGATAAAGTAAATGGTTATAGTTTATTATTAAAATAGTGGCATAAAGGTGTTGAAATGTTAAACGGGTTTGTGGTTTTGTGTCTTTTGGCAACGATTAAAGATGGCAATACTCAAGAAGACTTCGGTAAGTAGGAATCCCACAGAGATAATAAAAAGCACTTTGACTATGCAATCCGTTCTAGACCATGCAATCCGTTCTGGACCATGCAATCCGTTCTGGATCATGCAATCCGTTCTGGACCATGCAATCCGTTCTGGATCATGCAATCCTTTCTGGACCATGCAATCCGTTCTGGACCATGCAATCCGTTCTGGATCATGCAATCCGTTCTGGACCATGCAATCCGTTCTGGATCATGCAATCCGTTCTGGACCATGCAATCCGTTCTGGACCATGCAATCCGTTCTGGACCATGTAATCCGTTCTGGACCATGTAATCCGTTCTACGTGTCACTAACAATACAAGGTACCTTTTTTAGGTACAGTGGGCACAGGTCGAGTTACCACTTTGGCGTATCAATTTATACTGGCTAAACAGTATAACCAGGTAGTTATAACCAGTTTATATTGGTCCGTGAAATGGATAACTCGACCTGCTGCCCACTGTTCCTTTTTTCGTACTCACTGTGAAAGGAGTCGTTTCCCAACTTGTGTCTCATTAACTCATACCTGCGAGTCAGGGAAATCAAAGCAAATATATGTATTTGTTTTCGTTCATCAACTCGTATCTGTATTTTTTTTTCTACGTTGTCATTTTCTATCATGAGATAACAGAAAGGTAGGTATATATATTAGGTAGGTATATTATATCACTCCATGGTTTTAGTAAAGATTTAGTTAAGTCGTCTCTCAAGGAATCGATATCGAAGCTCGGATGGTGTAGTGGATAGGACCGCGGCCTTCTGTGCAGGAGGTCGTGGTTCGAATCCCACCACGTACCAATGTGTTTTTCGGTTTTCGAATTTCATAATGTACGTTTATTCGGCGCTTTTGCGGTGAAGGAAAACATAGTGAGGAAACCTGCACACAAAATTCAAAGGTTGTGTGTAACCCATTCTAGGATTGGGTCTGGTTTCCTTTCTGGGTTGCGGAGGTCAGATGGCAATCGCTCTGTGTACCTAAAAACCAGTGCCCTCGTTCAATCGCCTAGATTAGGTAGCCGACCCCGTGAAAAGGCTAGAAAGATGATGATGTCTCTCAAGGAATCGATCCTTTGCCTTTTTTTTCAGAGTTATACGCAGCTGTGCAGTCAGGGCCCGTGGTGCCTACAGACGTGGTCTGTGCGACGTGTGAGTGCGAAAATGATGTGGTTAACTGCTCAGGAAGGAGCATACAGAGCTTCTTTACCGTTGGGGACTGGGCAGGTCAGTCTAAAGATGGTATCTAAGGCCCGTATTTATAATCAGCTCTCAAGAGTGACAGCGAGTTTAAGTTCGTATCAGAAATGACACTTAACCCTTAAATGCGCTGTGTTGTAGTTCTACAACACCTAAATATTTACGCTATAAAACTTCCAATATTGAATATTTTTTGTAAAATCTATTTAAAAGTTGTAGTAAACACATAAAGAAAGATATTTAAAACACTAATTAATAAAATAATCATGTTTAGGTCCCAATTGGAGGGTAGAAATCAAAACGATTCTGGGTGTCAATTTGTGTGCGATTTTGATCTCGAGTTTTATTATTAAATTCTCAAGGTAAGGCTTTGCTAAAAATCACACGTATCAATAATATATTCAAATTTAAAATAATTGCACAATTTCATAAAATTAAATTACACATACATGTGAAATTGCCTTTTAAATAGCTGTTGCAGAGCTGCAACATTGCGCATTCTGGACATGAATAAAGTATTTGGTTTTAGTAAATAAGCCGCCCATATTCTAATCAGAACTCTTCAAAGTTTTAGTCATTTGAATGCTGGTATTGTTTTTAAAGATGACCTAGAACATATTAGTAGTGAATGTGAGGAGAAGCCTGAAACTTTTCAGGAAAATCAGTACTGTTTTCCGGAGAAATAATTGTCAGGACGAAGAGAAGCAAGACAAAATGAGGGTTACTTAGACCCACCACTGGTGGAAGACCAATCAAAACTAATTGAAGATGATCCATCATTGGTAAATCTTCATCTTTCGTCTAGCAGCTGATATCATCTGATAAGTTCTTAGCCCATTTTGGCCTGTATGGTCAGATCGTAGAAGGTGTAATTTTCCTTCTTGCGTAGGTTCACCCATACAATTTTTATAAAATGTGGTGCTTTTCTATGTTTTTGTAAGAAGAACAAATTGTTTTAATAAATACCACATTAATAAATCATATTACTAATTAAAAAAGTATTGTTATCATTTAAATATTACTTGTTGTGATTTTTCATGTATCTTGATTTATTACGCGCTGAGTGCGCCTTGTTGCAGAACTGCAACACCTAGTTTTTTGCTTGAAAAACAATGAAAATATCATGTAATATTTTTTTCGTTATTTTTCCGCTTACACTTTCATTGTAATACGTAACATAAATTAAAATCAAATGAATTTAAAATGTGGCGCATTTAAGGGTTAAGTACAAAACGACTTGTCAAATCCATACTTAATATTGCTCTCAATCTTGAGAGCGCTTTATAAATACGAGCCTTAATGCGGTGGTCTGAATCTTGGATCGTAGTGGATACAGGGGGAAGGAACAAGGGGTTTATATCATAACTGGGGAAAATGGTTTTTCCATTTAAACTAAACAATACGGTCATTTTTTGTAAGATTTTTAGCAGTTCGGTAAGGACAATGCAATGTTTTCCTGTGAAGAAAGATGATTCCGTGTTTCTGAAAGTACGTTAAACTATCCTTCCCTTTAGCGGCCTTGAACCCACTCTATGGCACCTCGAAATATTTAAACAGGCCCTCAAAATATTTGTACTCAATTTGTACTCAAAAAAACATAGAATGCGCCAGCTGCATCTCATCCCGGGTATGCTGTAGAAACCAGCTAAGGGATTCGAGGGTTTCAGTGTATTGCATTTTAGGCGATGGGCTGACAACCGGTCACTATAGCAATATACATAATCATCTGTATTAACCCTCAAAACTTGTCAGACGTGGCGGAACGATCTATGTTTAGGTCGTTTTTGCTCTGTCTACCCCATTAGGGATAAAGGCGTGATTTTATGTATGTATGTATGTGTAAGTATAACCCAAAACAATTTTCAATTACAGGGCTGATTGATAAAAACCCAACAATTGTAGATCTGAGCTATAACTCAATACCTATAGTCACGCAGTTCGCTGAACTGCCCATAAGGACCCTCAACATGTCGCACTGTGAAATTGAGAAGTTTCAAAACATCGCCTTCAACAACCTTCCTGATCTAACCGTTTTGGATCTGAGCTATAACCATATTGCTACGTCTGCACTAAGTTGGAGGATTTTTGGGGTAAGTTGTATTTATAAACATTAGGTTAGACAGCAAGACTCAAATGGGACTGGGCTGGCTAGGGCCCGTATTAATAATCAGCTCTCAAGAGTGACAGCGAGTTTGAGTTCGTATAAGAAATGTCATTTCAGTACAAAACGACAACCCCTATAAGTTTGCGGGACGCTGTCCCTTACACCCGGTATAATAAAATAACTTTTTTTTGTTACAGCGCGCACCACCAGCAAGTCCCGACGAAGACTTCCAGATCTTCGAGAGCATGCGGACCTTGAGTTTGGCGTACAACGACATCCACTCCCTGCCCCAAGATGTGCTGATGCATATGCCTGGTATCACCTCCCTGGACCTCAGCGGTAACCCCTTGGCGTTCATTGATCAGGTCACGCAGGGCGCTATCACAAGTTTGCAGTCGTTGAAGGTTTGTTATTTTGAAATCAATCTTCGAATCGAACCCAAATCGAGAGCCTCAGGCTCAGGCCACTAGAACACAGAAGCAATACAATACATTTGAAGTTACATAGGTACGTAACAGGAAATATCAAACTAGCTTTGCTCGTGATGAGAATTTATATATGTGCTTCTCTTGTTTGTGAGGTAGGTACTTTTTCCGAACTTGCTTCGCTTGCGAACTGAGCTTAAACAATTTGTAGTGAGTATAATTTGAACCTCGCTTCACTCGTGATATTTTTGTGCTTACGAGCCAATTCTTGACTCTCTACCCTTTTAGAGGTTCTAATAAACTTGTCTTGTTCCAGGAGCTAATATTGGCCAGTTGTGAACTGGACAACCTTCCAGATGGTCTTTTGAGGAGTCTTCGCAGGCTGGAAAGACTGGATTTAAGCGATAACAGGTAATGAAAATTCAAGCAAACATTTTTCTCAAAACCTTGTACCAAAACTTTGATACTTAGGTCCATCGAGTAACAGAGAATATAATTCCCTTTACTTACAGATTCACAACCGTGCCGTCTGTTCTGGGTGAAGCCTGTAACTTAGTATACCTCAACCTTAATAAAAACCTAATAGTGAACGTAACTAAAACAACGTAAGTAGGTACCATGCATCATCTTTTGCTTGACCATTCATCCCTGCCACCCGTAACTTTAACACACAGACTCATTTTGAACATAATCATCTATCTTAGACCATCCACTTTTTCTGACGTCATCCTCTACCAACATTATGTAAGTTTCATATCTATTTCAGAGCCGTTTCAAGTCTGACCAGGCTAAAAGAGCTCCGTCTCTGTCGGCTCAGTAAACTCTCGTCAATAGGCCCCGGGGCTCTGGGAGGTCTAGAAAGTCTGGTCGCCCTGTACATCTGCCACAATCCTCGGCTGACGACTATAGACCCTGGATTTCTGATGTGGATCGACGACCATGACGTGGAACAGTATCCACTGCTGCAAACGGTACGTAACAATGCGAAAGTATAACATGAACGCTATATCTGTTATTCTTCTAGCAGTCCACCTCAGAAAACCGCACAGCAGGCTTGCCTGTGGGTAACCCACCCAATAAATCCCCACTACGGGCCTTAGTCAACCATGTGGGCCCAGTTATTTATAAAGCGATCTCAAGATTGAGAGCAATATTAAGTGCGGATTTGACAGGTCATTTTGTACTGGAATGACATTTCTGATACAAACTCAAACTCGCTGTCACTCTTGAGAGCTGATTATAAATACGGGCCTAAGTGCGGATTGGTTGACTTCACACACAAACTTTGAATTTCTTCGTGGGTGTGGGCAGGTTTCCTCACGGTGTTTTCCTTTACCGTAGCCCCGAATAAAAGTAGGTACCTAGGTACATTATGAAATTTAAAAAACCGAAAACCATTTGTACGTGGTGGGATTCGAACCACGACGCTGGACAGGACGCAGCAGCCCTATCCACTACACCATCGGGCTTGTCACATCACTACAGTTATTTCTTACAAAGTCACTTTCTTAGACCAGACTCTATTTTAAATATAGAGACGGGAAATGAAATAATGGCATATGGTACTACTTCATAATGCAATTCCTACATCTCAGCTACTGGTTTCAACTCTAGGTCTCGTATTTATAAAGCGATCTCAAGTTTGAGAGCAATATTAAGTGTGGATTTGACAGGCCGTTTTGTACTGAAATGACATTTCTGATTCAAACTCAAACTCGCTGTCACTCTTGAGATCTGATTAAAAATACGGGCCTAGGTATCCCATGATTTTTGAACATTACAATCTTCTTTTCCAGCTGCACCTGCAAAGCAACAACATATCCCAGGTGAACCCTCACTTCCTGGACCGCTGGGACCAGTTGACTGACGTGGACCTGACCAGTAATCCTTACTGCTGCGACTGCAACGCCCAATGGATGGTTGATGTGCTGGTGCCGATGATCAGTGCGTCGAGTATGAACGACACGCTCAATAATATGTTGTGAGTATTCCCAATCCAACCAAGTTGTCACTTTTTTTTGTTCTTGGCACAAGGTTCTTGACAAAGGGAAAAGTTACACACGGACGAACTTTGTGACTTACGACCTTTTAGAATAAATCATATTTCAAAAAATTGTTTCTCTGGAAAGAAAGGATAATTCGACAAAGTTACAATGAAAAGTGTCTAAAATAGTGATAATCTATCCATAAATCAATTAAAAGTTTCATGTTAAAATAGTGAGGTGTCATGGATTGTCACTACATCTTGCTAATCATATTTTTTTTTATTCCCAGCTGCAAGAAACCAGACGACGTCCGTGGCTTATCCTTCGCAACCCTGGCTGCTTCAGGACGCACTTTGAGGTGTTCTGCGACTGTAAAGATGGCTGATGGTTCTTCACCCCACACTGCTATTGTCCTAGGCATCATGATTGGTAAGAATTTTGAACATCAAAATTATTTTTATGCATGTATACCATGTATATGAGTGGAATTGCATCTCTATGATGATTAGATGTATTTTTAGACGAAGATGTGAGAAAGAGAAGGTGATGGAGTTACGAGTCTGGAATTCTGGATGGAGCAGGCAATGACGACGGTTATATAAGTTCTACTGATGTAAATGTTTTAAAAAAGAAACCGAATAAAGATTACAAGACTTGAAGGTGTACGTTTCATTGCCTCTTGCGTGACACCTAGCAATGTGCCGTTCCCCAATGCCGGGAATTCCCAATGTTCCCCGGGAACATGGGGAATTTTCCCCAAGATATTATATGTTTTTATTTTTCATATTTCGATCTATGTTCCTTTGAGAATATTGTTTTTGTTTGTAATCACGAGAGAAAATTGTTGGGAGGACTATTATGGCTGGAAGAGTTTGGTTTTTTAAAGTGTACCTGCACTTATTCGTTCTTCCTAATTTTACAGACTCTTGAATTTTAAGGCCCGTATTTATAATCAGCTCTCAAGAGTGACAGCAAGTTTGAGTTCGTATCAGAAATGTCATTCCAGTACAAAATTACCTGTCAAATCCGCACTCAATATTGCTCTCAATCTTGAGATCGCTTTATAAATACGAGCCTAAATGTTTTTGTTTCTTCTTTGCAGGTATATTCGTAACATTTCCAATAGTCCTGACAATCGTGTTGCTATGGAGGAAAGGAGTCTTTGCCAAGTGCCGAAAAAAAATCATCGACGACAAGAGTAATGATAGTGACGGTGAAAGTGATGCTCTCTAGATAACAATGGCCATGAATGCCATGATTCGGCGTAAACCAGATTTAACTAAAATAAAAGCATACCCGTCACTTTCCATCTTGAGCGAACAGAAAAGGATGGTAGTATACACGGACTTATTATAAATCTTGCTTCCATGCTGGACTGGGAGCGATGGAAAAACATAGAATGTGCCAGCTGCATCTCCTCCCGGGCATGCTGTAAAAACCAGCTAAGGGATACGAGGGTTTCAATTATTGCAATTTAGGCGATGGGCTGACAACCCGTCACTAAAGCAATACACTACCTACATAATCATCTGTAATTAATAGCCCTCAAAACTTGTCAGACGTAGCGGGACGACCTTATTTAGGTCGTTTACGCTCTGCCTACCCCATTTGGGATAAAGGCGTGATTTTATGTATGTATGTATGAATTATTATAAATCTGTCACTTCCAAAATCTATGGACAGTTACGTCAAATTTATAATAAGTCCGTCTGTGCTGCCATACTTTTCTGTTTGCTCGAGATGTAAAGTGACAGGAGTAAACTTCTGTAACAGAATCGGCAGCAATACCGATGGCGTAGGTAGAAGATAGGGCCGGTGCCTCCTGTGCAGGAGGTCGTGGTTCGAATCCCACCACGTATCAATGTGTTTTTCGGTTTCTTTATTCGGCGCTTTTACGGAGTACACAAGTATGGCTAATAAAAGCTTATATAAGTAGTTTAACTAAGGCTCGTATTTATAAAGCGGTCTCAAGATTGAGAGCGATAATGAGTGCGGATTTGACAGGTCATTTTGTACTGGGATGACATTTCTGATACGAACTCAAACTCGCTGTCACTCTTGAGAGCTGATTATAAATACGGGCCTAATAAGTGCTACGTTTGTAGATAAAATAAAGTTGATGTTTTAAGTGCTAATCTAATTGATATTAATTAAAAATCTTTAAATACTTCCGACGGCTTTTTATTTCTCTCGTGTGTAGGTAAATGTGAGTACTTATAATTAAAGTTATTATACTTATTATTATCAAGCACTTTCTCGCATGCTACCTGAACAGGAATCTGCCCTAACCGGAACGGAGCGAGGGATTTGCAAGTGCTTCGCTCTTGTGAGCTTAGCTTGTTTGGATCGGAACGGAATCCAACTCTTTAAGAGAAGCCGGTTAGGCACAATCTCCGCAGAGTGGTCCTCCCCACAAGGGGGCCTTTCCCACGTGTATCCCTGTCGAGATAAAGCAATGTCTAGTGTTAAAGGAAACGAATCGCATTGGTTCGTCGTCTGTTAACCACTACTGTTTCGTCCTCTGTTAGACTCATCAGACACGGAAGTGTCCAAAAGCCATAACTAGCCATTAACTAATTTCTTAGCTGTATATTTTTTTAGAATTGCAACGTTTGAAAATATTCTAGTTCATAAATAAAAATATGCTAAAAAATCTAACCGTAAAGCGGCGGTTCCTTCGGGAAATTATCCGTAATAAGATTATCTAAGGCTTGTATTTATAAATCGATCTCAAGATTGAGAGCAATATTAAGTATGGATTTGACAGGTCGTTTTGTACTGAAATGACATTTATGATACGAACTCAAACTTGCTGTCACTCTTGAGAGCTGATTATAAATACGAGCCTAAAATTGGTACGTTGCATTTTTTAATTCGAGGCTTAGTTTTTATGGAATTAGCTTTTTTTTTGCGTTTTGCGCTTATTTTTGACGCGGCCACGGACGTAACCGCCACGCCGTAACGCGCGCTGATCTTCTTCTTCTCAAATTTCTCTAGCCCAGTAGTCGGCAACTCTCACCGCATCTCCTGTGGCTTGCATTAATTGCTCTCTCGTGCAGGTGGTAGGGCACAAAGAGCACGATATTAGGGTTCGTATTTATAATGCGATCTCAAGATTGAGAGCAATATTAAGTTTTTTTAAATATTTTATGGCTTGGATTCAAGTCCTTTAAGCCAAGTCTTAATTTTGGTCACTAGGATTTGACAGCCTGTTTTGTACTGAAATGACATTTCTGATACGAATTCAATCTAGCTGTCACTCTTGAGAGCTGATTATAATTACGGGCCTAGGTGGGCCATGGTTTGTGGTTCAACTCCGCATTTGCACCGAAGGTCGGCGTCACGTGTGAATCCCCACCTGAAGCGGTTATCCTTGCTCCGGCCGACTGATTCGAACGATATTCTTCTAAGGCATTATGGGCGATGGTTGCATATCTTGAAATCAACCTTCTTAACGGCCGTTGGGATAAAACGTCATCACACGCCTTCTTTTTCTTATTGTCGTGTAGGTTTCGAGTCGATCGACCCGAGGAACCCTGGTGTTAGAGTTTCACACGCACACGTCATAATTATAAAGAAATACCAGCACTAAAACAATATAGAAATGAGGAGCCAAACTAAAAGCTAAATACAGATGGCGCTCTGGGCGACTGTACCTTATTTCGTGTCAATGTCACATGTGTATTGCGATTTTATCAGTTTTTTTAACATAAACGATATTTTTTTCAATATAATCACTTTCTTTGTAATGCGCTGAACACATTCAACTTGCATCACTTGCATTGAAGTTTTTAATACGTAATGTTTTTTTCCCACTGTCTCTCACTGTTTTCTTTATTTGTAATCTTTGGAAAACCAATGAATTCCCCTATTTTTGCAATTAAATGCACTGCATTGTGGCATTTACTGATAATATTCTAAAAATATTCAATTTGTTTACAAAAGCTGGTACAATTTGACAGTTCTCAAGGTACAGTCGCCCATGCGACACCTAGCGGGAGAAAAAGGCAGTTTTCCTCCTCATTGCATTTGATAAATAGTAAGGCTCCTACACACTATGCCGCCGGCCCGCGCGCGACGGCATAGTGTGTAGGAGCCCGTACAGTGTAGATAACCTATTTTTAGCAACGAGATATAAATATGCAAGCCAAACAGAAGTCAGTAGTGTGCGAAACTTAGTAGAGACGTAGCGTGTTTTTACTGATAAAGCAACCATTTTAAATAAATAATAAATGTAAATTAAAATCGCCTTGAAATGTCATATTAAGCGATCTTTATTTGGATATAAGAAAAATATTAGTTCATCCTAAAAGGAAGTGTAAGTTTTTGCAAAAAATGCGCTAAATAAAATCTAAAGTTGGGTGTGAAAGCCACCAGTGTTATTCCACAAAATTGAGGAGTCGGGCAAAAGTTTTGTTGTGATTATGATAGTAGTGTTTTTGAATTTGGTAGGTTTATTTTTTATTTATTTATTATTGTGGTGATAATAAGTGATAACAGTAGGGGCTTTATTCGAAAATTTCGAAATGGTTTATTGATAAAATTCAGGTACCTATTAAGTACTATTATTATATTACTTACCTAGGTTAGGTACGAAATAATTTATATTTTTTTCTTTGTTAATTGTTTTCTATCCATTTGCACAAAATAACTGCAAATATTAACAAAGTTTCACACTTCTATTCTACTTATCTTCTTTTGATGAGTAGAGTAAAATGTAAGTCAACTAATTATCTTGAAAATTGGTCTTACGACTTTAAAAAATAAAAAAAATATACCTCTCCTTATTTTTTATCTTGCTATAAAAAATAAAGTACCTAAGCGAATTTGTCGCCATTTATACTCCATTCTTTTTTTTAAAACAATTTTTGCCATATTAAATGACCGTTTTATTTTAGTATGGCTAAATTTATTTTTTAAAAGCGATTGGAGTATACGTTTGGTAATTCAGACTGAATGATAGTCAGATAATTTATAAGATATGGTCGTTACAAACAGTTCTATAGTCGGTTAAAAATTCCTCTTTGTTGTCAAACAACTTGCAAATTGAACGAGACTTGTAATTTCTCGCGGGTGATTTAACAATGGGCCCTAAATCTCAACTAAAATTATTGCCCTTTCCATCCCGTTCTGCTCTATCATGATAGAAAGTGACAGGTATACTTATATTATTTAAGTCGCGTATTTTGCAACCACGAATTGCTACCATTGTGATAGGTCAGTTCGTTAGAACTATAGGTACTAACAACACAGTCCCTTGCAATGTTTTTTAATTTGCGTGTTTTACATTGGCGTCCACTAAAATTTTAAGCCAACAACGTCTTATAATTCGTCATTGAAATTCTACCCACCCCTCAAGGGATACAGGCGTGGGCGTGAGTAGGCATGTTGACTGGGTGGCTAAAAAAATTCAAAACGTTTATACCTTAAAACTGATGGCTAAAATTCTGTGGATCTCATTCATCATTTAAAAACAAATGCATATTTCGATTTAATAATAAAGTTAAAATTGATTAGTCAATATTTACAAGCCAGTGACGTCATAAGCCTGTATTTTAATACAAAAAATCGTTTTTGTCATTTCATAAGAAGTTGCTGATTTGACTAGTAGTCAAATAGCGTATTCTAACCGATAGTTATATGCCGACCGACGACCGTAGTAACCACTGGGATATAACGATTTCAAGACCAGACCTAACCTATCCTAACTGGATATTTCTGGTTTTTGGAGGCCATGTCACAGGCAATTCACATAATCCGAGCATTCATACGTTTGTTATGTTTACTGTATTGTAAAGTGGAGACGTCAAAAAAATATTAGCTCCTCCAAAAAACTCATTGTTTTCGGATTTGTTTTGTTTGATAAATGCTACAATACCATCAAAAAATTGTAAGATTTGGATTAAAATACGAATAATCACGCTTGTATCCCTTACGGGTAAAGCAGACCATCAACGGTTTACTACAAACCATTGTTCCATAGCTTAAGGGGTGTTTCAGTAACGTATAAGGAGTCCATAAAAAGTATTAAAAAAATCCTACTCAATAAATCAAAATAACCAAAAGCCGGTATTTATTATGATTTCAAGAGCTGAGTCATCTCTCGCGCTATAACCAAGTGCGCGCGAGTCGCTGTCATTGGTCGATGCGACTCGCGCGTCGCGGTAATGGTTATAGCACGAGAGCTAGGCGCAGCTCCGGGAATCATTGTAAATTAATATCTACCGACTTTTGTTTGTTTTTTTTTTTCATTTCATGACAGACCTTTTTTATGACGCAACTAGCACACATGGTTCAAATTGAAATCACACTGTTATACATTACAAATACATAAATGCTTCCATACTATTCTGGACTGGGACAACATTTTAACGACATAGGAGAGTCACCAGCAGCTATTTCTCTATTCAATATAGGTACGGTTCTGTAAAAGCCAATAGAAGGATCAAAACGAGGGTTTATTGCTATCGATTCCATGAGGGCACGACACGTCCCTGCCTGACTGTTCTCTTACAATAGAAAAAAAGAATAGTCCTCCCAACCGATTTTCAGTGATGGCGGCCAATCTTCCAGAGATCGACCAACTGCGTGTGCCTAGTTTTTAGTGCCCAAGTGCACTCTCTATTCCTTCAATCACTTATTCTAATAGGACAGATTGACTGACACGACCAGAAAGAAATCAGGCGCAGGACCGACTATTTACATGCCCATCCAACAGCATGGATCATCTTACTTTTCAATCGCGTAATCAGCCTGCAATGACCTAACCAAACTAGAAACAAAAACACAAAGTCATTGTCCTCCACCGGGAATCGACACCGGGACCTCCGGGTCGTGAGCCCATGGTTAGATACGGAGGCAGTCTATTATGATAGAAAATTACAGGTACCTATAGACGGTCGAGATTTTTGCAACTACGAATTGCTACCATTGTATCCTGACAACCTGACACAACAGTAATTTACCTACCATCATATAATGCTGCCGATTCGGCTACAGAATCAACTTAACTTATTTAAGTTTAGTCCTGTCACTTTCCATTTCGAGCGAACAGAAAAGGATGGCAGTATAGACGGACTTATTATAAACCTGTCACATAGATCGAATGCACGCGAAACGAAACGCATTTTAGTCGGGACCCTTTCACATCACAACTTAATTTGACTTATCTTGAGCGTTATACGTCAGTTTGACACAATTATATCAGCTGTTGTGTTGCTGTCTCTATTTTATTCAAATTTTAGAAAGTGACAGGATTAAACTTAAATTAGTTAAGTTGAAGCTGTTTCCGAATCGCCGCCAATACCTAGTTCCTGAAAAAATTGTCCCTCAAAATATGGGCTAAAGAATCACACATCATTTAATGCAACTTGGTTGAATGTGTAAACGGATAAAAAGATTAGGTAATCATTTTACTAGATAATAATCATACATAATCACCATAAAAATTGGCATGTTATATTTTGTGCTATATCAACAGCAAGGTATAAAAAATTATAATGATTGTCAGTGTCACCTTTATACTATACTTACTGTTATAAACAACGTAGGTTGTTGGTAGGTAGGTACCTCTTCAATTCGATTGTCTATTTAAGGCTCGTATTTATAAAGCGATCTCAAGATTGAGAGCAATATTAAGTATGGATTTGACAGATCATTTTGTACTACAATGACATTTCTGATACGGACTCAAACTCGATGTCACTCTTGAGAGCTGATTATAAATACGGGCCTAAGTTTTTTAGTTCTCAGTTAATTAGCACTCATGCCTTGTCTATTTATGGCCAAGCTCTATTTTAAATAGTATTATGGTGTTCATTGTTACAAAAACATTTGTACTTATTTTTATTTACCCAGGGTAAATAAATTATGTGAAACAAGTACAAGTGTTTTCGTAACAATTAACACCATCATTCATAATGGAGTTTCACCAAGTGCCGACAATCGCAAGTATAAATTAAATAGTATTCTAAGGCTCGTATTTATAAAGTTATCTCAAGATTGAGAGCAATATTAAGTATGAATTTGACAGATCGTTTTGTACTGAAATGACTTTTCCGATACAAACTCAAACTCGCTGTCACTCTTGAGAGCTGATTATAAATACGGGCCTATGGTTGACTAATTTATCACATGAAAATCGTTTGTAAGTATGATGCTTGGAGCCACTTTGGAACTATCCCAAGCAGCCATTATTGGTAACCGTTACTACTCATTTACCACACAAATGTGTGGTAACTAATTGTGTTTAGTCGCATTCTTGTCGCATTTTTGGTCGTTGTTCCTTCCCAATTTAGGCCTGGTGACCAGAATGGACACGAGTGTACACAGTCGCATTTTGGTCACACGGTTACGTCGCTGTGTGTACACTTTGTTCTCAGTTTATAACCAGATTTTAGAAAACATTCACTCAATCCGACTCAATCATTCGTTCATTGCTCTTAACTTGAGGACGTCATTTTGAAGTGACAGTTTATAAAACTTTAAGTTTTTCGCCATCATTGTTTGCCTGAGTAAGTACATTATTTAGATTTTATTGATATTTAGAAGTTTGAATACATAAAATATACGTGGGAAGTTAAAACTGTCGTGTAATAAGGCAATATAGTTTGAAATATGCCAAAGGGCCACCTCGAAATTGTAATTTGATTGATAAACTCATATTAAGTAATTTGATTGCTCCCTTTTGATTTAAGAAATCTCTACATTTCCAGTTATCAAAAGCTTCTCTTCCTAAATATAGACATATTTGATGCTAAAATTCTACTACTTATGCAAAATTAAACTGAAAAATAGCTAAATCAAAAACAAAATAGATTTTACCTTGTGAAAAAATTGTAGTCGCGAACTGGTTACATTGTTACGTAATTGTGTCTACTTATGTCAACCTGTGTCTACTTGTTACTAAATTTTCAAAATGGTGCCATTGTATTTTTTCTTTTACAGCGAATCTCAAAGTTTGTCCATAACTAAAATCCAGAATTCCAACCATGCCGTTTTCAGTGGTATAAACCACAGAAGGTGGATCGGAATTTGTTTCCATTGCGCCAGATACCTGGATTGACTTCGAAAACAATGTGTTGTATTGGCCACGCACTAGGAAAAAGTGCGAAATAGAAATTTTGCAACGAACGGAAAACAGTCTACCCATGGACAACTGGAAAATAAAACTTAAAGGTGTTATATATATCAAATTAAAGGCAATTTCTTAAAGTATATAGCAAAAATATTTTTTAACAATAAATACCAATAAATCTTGTATAAAAACAATAATTAAAAAGTTACAAAAGTGAATTTTTGCATTTTTTTTTAAATAACTAATTAACGGCTTACTTTTCAGGAACAGTATAAAGACAAGATTTAAGGTATATGGTAAGACCTTAAAAATAAAAAAATAAAAACTTCAATCGGATAAACAGTTCTTGAGATATACCTAAAAGATATTATGGAAATCAACATTTTCTGTCTAAGATTGGCCGCCATTTTTATCAGATACTACTTAGAGATCAGAAATAAGGTTTTTTAACATTCTTATAAGCCTGTCTAACTACGGTATTAAGGAAAAAATATTCACTCAAAGTTAACCATTTTTTTCGAATATCCGCCATCTTTAATTGGCCGCCAT
The DNA here is from genome assembly GCA_029255725.1 of Scrobipalpa atriplicella. Taxonomy (NCBI): domain Eukaryota; kingdom Metazoa; phylum Arthropoda; class Insecta; order Lepidoptera; family Gelechiidae; genus Scrobipalpa; species Scrobipalpa atriplicella. The sequence goes on along the minus strand of JARACY010000569.1, from coordinate 57,700 downwards.
TTTTGTTAGCTGCCACTCAGAGATGGCAGGCATAGTTTTTTTACATCCCTATAATTATGTCCAACTACTGTATAAAGAGAGACCTCAACTTAGTACACATCGGAGCAACCACGACCACTCTGTCAAGAGTGTACGACTGGGAAGAAGAAGAAGACTGTATAAAGGAAAATTGGTACCCCCTGGGCGAGCATCCCATGGACTATCAGTACAGTTTGAGAAGCAAGCACTTAAAATGTCAATTGCATTCAAATACACGAGATATTAACAGATGTTTGTTTATAAACAGTTACGGAACGTTACCACACGCTATATTAATTACAATTATGCAGTTACTACACAATTACTACACAATGACCACACAAGAACTGAAAATAAAACTAGTGTATACACTAGTTACAATTTGGTCGCAAAAGTTTATGAAAATAAGTGTACGCAAAAATCTAGTAACGTTGTAGTTATGTGTGTACACAGCAACCATACATTGTTACTGAAACTTATTTCGGTCGCCTTGTGTATACACGATTACCACACTTAGTTACCAAAGCCAACACAGTCGCGACGCGTAGTAACAGTTACGGAACGGCGACGACTTGTAATTTGCTTGTTACTACTTTGGAGATCATGCGACTGAAAGTGGCTGCTTGGGATTGCTATTAATTCGTGGAGAGCATGACTTAATTAAATCTTAACCGAAATTGTTGCCGTCACTTTCTGCTCTTTCAGGATAGACAATGACATGTGACCAATAATAGTGACCATTTTATTCAAGATTTAGTGATTTTATACGCATCTACCATTGACGCGCTCTACTTAGACAACCTACCCCGTAAGGAATAAATCCGTGGTTTAATTTATTGCTTGTTTGTTTCTTGTTGTTTTAATCATAAAATGTTCTGTATATTCAATATTTTATTCGAAATCGCATTAAACTTTGATAATAAAATTTAAAGCTAGATGGCGTTGTCTTCATTTGGTTAAAATACATACACTTTTTATTTCAGATAGTAACATAAGAAAGCAGTCAAAATGAGTTCCACATGGAAAAGTCTGAAGGAATTCCTGGGCCTCTCAACTCTTCGGGAGAAGGAAGTCGATAAAAGCTCGTACTCGCTGGTCTCCACAAAAGAACTAACACAGGTTACTATAGCAAAGCAAATGTGTCTGATTATAATCATCTAAACTTATAAAATCGTTTGTCCTTACTGACTGACTGACTGACTGACTGACTGATTCATCAACGCAGAGCCTAAACTACTAAACCTAGAATGGTGAAACTTGGAGAGCAAGTTCCTTCTATTACGTAACCTCCCACTAAGAAAGGATTTTTGGATTTTCCCCCCTTAAAGGGGTAAAAAGGGGGTGTGAAGTTTGTATGAAAGTCCGCCAATATTGAACGTAGGATCTTCTAATTTTGTATTTAGGGTAATGATTTAAAAGTAATGAATACGTGTTTCAGCATTTTTGTATTTTACACCCCTAAGAGGGTAAAATAGGGGATGAAAGTTTGTATGGAAATTCCGTCAATTTTGATGGCAGGATCTTCCAATTTTGTTTTTGGGCTAAAGATTAAAAAATAATGAACACGTGTTTCAGCGTTTTTGTATTTTTCAAGGGGGTTAAATAGGGGATGGAAGTTTGTATTGAAATTCCGTCAATTTCAAAGGTAAGGAACAGCGCGGGAACTCAATCCCACGGGAAAACTCTTAGCTGCGGGTGAAACCGCGGGGCGAAAAGCTAGTCATCTATATCTATACATCTATATCTTCTATACATACATACATACATAGATAATAAAATAAATCTCTAGAGAGGTCGTGTCTGTACATTGCATATTTTTGTGAAAAATTAATTGCAATAGGCATTATAAACGACACCAAGACCAAAACTTTTTTTTTGTAATTTTTGTCTGTCTGTCTGTCTGTATGTTCCCACATCACGCCAAAACCACAGGACCGATTTTGATAGGACTTTTTTTTATTTGACTATGTGTTACCTAGGTTCAAACTTAGGATAGAAATAATCACGCCATCTGACTTAGGGGGTAGGTAGCAAGTTGTATTTTGTTTGTTTTTTAGCCGATTTTGATGGAACTTTTTTTATTCGACTGAGCATTACTTAGATTAAAGTGACAATAGAAATAATCATGCCACCTGACATTTTGATAGATTTTTTTTTATTTGACTGAGCGTTACCTAGACTAAAAGTGGTACCCTCCCGCTTTACATTAGTTTTCTATCCTTAGACCCCAGGTTGCCTGGAAGAAATTGCTACCTAAGCAATAAGGCCGCCTTCTGTCATGTTATGTATGACTACTTTATAAATATCTATGAAATTACAAAAGATTGTTGAAAGTACAGTGAGCTGCCGTAATTTAATGAGTATATTTCGTAAAATGTATAATTTATTAATTTAATTGCCATAATATTTCATTTATTCACAGGACAACATCAGATTATGGTTGGGGCTTCCACCAGAGGTCAGACTTGATCCGGCGTTGGAGCCGTTTAGGAAATTGTATGAAGAACAAAACGGTAAGCTAAAAGGTCAGGTCACAAATTCAAGGGGCCTATTTTTAATTCTATCAGGGATGTTGCGAATATTTACATCCGCATCTGCGGATCTTCCGCATAAATTTGGATATCCGCATCCGCATGCAATCAGTGCGGATTTTAATGCGGATGCGGATATTGCGGATGTGTAGTTTTGTGAAGATGAGAGTTAAGAAACGCCAGAAAATCGTAGCAATGACACAGAATTTCGCAACATGATAAGGTTTTAAGGACCCTTAAGGCTCCTAGGCGGCCTTGCCGGCGGCATAGTGTGTAGTGTAGGTGCCCTTAGGCATTTTTCTATATGTACCTACGTAAAAATGAGTTTTTTTTTATCACCAAAGATTGTCTTTTTGTGCTATTTCGGCATCAATACAAAATTATTTATGAAAAATCTTAACATCCGCATCCACGGATGTGAGACTTAAAATATCCACATCCGCATCAGTGGATCTGAAAAAATCTGCATCTACAAAATCCCTGATTTTTATCGCTAGAAGCAAAATATTGACCAGACGACACTTGCAAAATATGAGAGGTGTCGGTATTGCTTATCTATTCGCATAACATGATTTTTCGCTACAGTGACTTTCTTGTGGCCAGCTGATTAATTTATATCTGCAAAAGTGGTAACAGTTTCGAGTATAATTATGGACTTAAGGCTCGTATTTATAAAGCGATCTCAAGTTTGAGAGCAATATTAACTGTGGATTTGACAGGCCGTTTTGTACTAAAATGACATTTCTGATACAAACTCAAACTCGCTGTCACACTTGAGAGCTGATTATAAATACGGGCCTATGTATTGTACTGGGTCGCTCGAAACTAATGATGTTATGGATTTAAATGAAATTTCGTTTGCTTATTGAAATAAATAAATGGTGCACGCAAACTTAAACATAATTTTAAAGACAAACTATTAATAACCTCCTGAAATAACTTCATCCGTTTCGAGTGGCCCTGCACAGATATCTCCTACCCAAGTATTAGGTTCATTGATCTATGAAGTGAGTAGGTAATGGAGCTGTAACGACTCTATTGTTATTCTAATTTCTAGGAACCCAAGGATCATTAAACAAAGACAACAAATCGAAACCAGATACCAACTGTATACGATTGACATCTGCTAAATCTGCACCAGTGTTAGAAAATATGAATCTAATCGCTAAATATAAAGAAATAAATGACGGATCTGAAAAACAAAAGAAGGAGAAAGATGAAACAAAAGATGACGTTTGCTATGAAAATTCAAAAAGGTAAAATCATAACAGTCGTACAAGGATCTTTTGGCGCGTGGGTGACATTGACAGCACAGATTACCTAGTATACATAACCTAACGGACTGTATACTAGGTAATCTGTGCTTGTACGACTGTACTCGAAAAACTACGTTTTTTTTTGTTTTCCTTCTGAATGGCATCTGTTGCATCTCCACAAGACATCATTTTTCATAAGCTGTACTGAAATAAATATACAGTTTCGAAGATTTTGTGATGCGTAACACGGTATATATTGTTTTGGATTTTTTAATACAATATTTTTTGAGTCATTAAAAAAAAATGATTTTTTGGACAGAGTTCGGTTTTCTGTCACAATATTTGGAAAATTTAATCTTATTTTGTTTTCAGTAATACGAATACTGCTACACGTGCACATAATGAAAGACCGACAAAGGTAATTATAATTTAAAAACATTTTATTTAGGCATCTGGATAATGTCTGGATATTATGAAATCAAGAAAAGTGCACACATTTGCCTGACCACCACTACGTCCATTTTGCTTGCACTTAAACTCTACAGGGTGTAAAAAAAAGTACTGCGTTCCTTCAAACCACGTGTTCTAATAATGATACCAAACAACTTTCCTAAAGCAGAAAAATTTTAGCACGAATAAAAAATTGCATTTTCCATACAAACTCGTAAATGTGGCGAGTATTTTTGTATGAAGAAGGCGAAGTATTTTTTCGAGCTAAAATTTTTGTTCCTCGGGAAAGTTGTTTGGTATCATTAGTAGAACATGTGGTTTAAAGAAACGCAATACTTTTTTTTACACCCTGTATATCTTAGTTAATTAATTTCAGAATGCGAGTGCGAGGCATTACGTTAAAATGACCATTCTCCTGGCTTGTTGGATATTCTTTACTTCAGTATTCCTCATGTATGGAGAGAAGAAAGTCTCCGTTGTCAACACAGCCTTAAATCCCAGCGAAATCAAAAGTAAGTCTAATAAAAACTATACCGCGTTTTAGGCGTCTACAGAAACTTAAGAATTTCTTACAGTGCCATCTTTTGAGGATTTTGAATAATCTGACAAGTTTTGAGGGTTATTTCAGATGGTCATATGTATTGCTATAGTGACAGGTTGTCAGCCCATCGCCTAAATTGCAATACATTAAAACCCTCTAATCCCTTAGCTGGTTTTTACAGCATGCCCGGGAGGAGATGCAGCTGGCACATTCTATGTTTTTCTATCACTCCCAGTCCAGCATTTTGAATACTTTATAATAAAATGTTGTTTCAGGTTTTGATCTTCATTTATCAGAGGCTGATCACTCAATTATGGTGACGTTATCAGGACCTTTTTTAACGCAGCAAGCTGAAACGGCCCTCAATAGAAGTGAGCTAGGGAAGCTAGAAAAAGTAACGGTTTGGGTGGAAAATGCTAACAAATCGGAGGTAGGTCAGAAAATCGCAATAATTCAGTACGTCTGCGATCTTTACTGGAAAATATACAACATGTAACAGAAAGGTAATATGCATCCTGAAATGTGTGAATCTACCCATGAAACTGAACAACTTTCCCTAAAGAACATAGGTCGAAATACGAAAAAAAAATATGACTTCCCATACTAAATGCGCTATCAGCTGATGCATTTAGTATGAAAGGTCACGATTTTTTTTTTCGTTTTTGACCTATGTTTCTTAGGGGAAGTTGTTCAGTTTCATGGGTAGATTCACACATTTATCGATGCACTAGCTTTCCGCCCCGCGGTTTCACCCGCAGCTAAGAGTTTTCCCGTGGGATTGAGTTCCCGCGCTGTTCCTACCTTCAAAATTGACGGAATTTCAATACTTACAAACTTCCATCCCCTATTTAACCCCCTTAGAGGTGGAAAATACAAAAACGCTGAAACACGTGTTCATTATTTTTTAATCTGTAGCCCAAAAACAAAATTGGAAGATCCTGCCATCAAAATTGACGGAATTTCCATACAAACTTCCATCCCCTATTTAACCCTCTTAAGGGTGCAAAATACAAAAATGCTGAAACACGTATAAATTATTTTTTAATCATTAGCCTAAATACAAAATTTGAAGATCCTACCTTCAAAATTGACGGACTTTCATACAAACTTCAACCCCCCTTTTAACCCGTTTAGGGAGGGAAAATCCGGAAATCCTTTCTTAGTGGGAGGTTACGTTATAAGAGGAACTTGCTCTCTAAGTTTAACGATTCTATCTTTAGTAGTTTAGGCTCTGCGTTGATGAATCAGTCAGTCAGTCAGTCAGTCAGTCAGTAAGGACAAACGATTTTATAAGTTTAGATATACCCTTTCTGTTACACCCTGTATAAAATTGTAAAATAGGAGTCACTTACATCCACTTGACTTTAATGAATAATTTTTATCTCCTACTTCCAGGTAACTTTATCATCAGGGTTTTACCTCCAAGAAAAAATTGACTTTAGCTCAGGAGAACCAAGATCAGCGATCTTCAAAACTGAGTCAGACTCAAACCAGACATGGCTCCTAAAGATCAATTCAACCGAGGAGCGAACTATTCCATTTACTTTGAGCTACTCATTGAATCCGCTAGATATCAGTACTGGTGTGATCTATTCTATCGTTTTGCTTTTTGGGCTGTACATTTTGATAATATTTGAGGCAAGTAAAACTTAGGTACTCTCTTTCTTTCACTATGTTTGGGCTACTTAGGCTCGTATTTATAAAGCTATATTGAGAGCAATATTGAGTGCGGATTTGACAGGTAATTTTGTACTGGAATGACATTTCTGATACAAACTCAAACTCGCTGTCAATCTCAAGTGCTGATTATAAATACGGGCCTTAGTTTTGGAATCCAGTGAAAGGGTTGGTCGCAAGTCAGGCGACCCCTCGCGGAGTCTATCATTGCTTATATAGGATCTTTCAGTCGGACTTATCCAAAGGCAGTCCTGTGATGCCATTATCAAGGGTAGACCGCTAGCAGCTAAATCCTATACCACCTCAAAACTTAAGGAGGGAAGTACTCTAAATCGGGCTAAACACGGTTCGGCATTTCACTTTGTTATGATAGTTAATAGTAGAATTTTCAATAAATCTATATTATGGTTAGCTTCTCTAAAATATGGAGAACAACTAGATTCATAGATTTAATCTAAAAATACTATGATTACACCAGGAAATCATCAGAAATATCAAGAAAAACTGGCGTCTCAATGCCGAATTTTAACAACTGTGACATTTCTATGAGCTTAGAAACAGCAAATGTTATATCGAATTCACCGTATAATTATGAAGAACATTGTAATCAACTCTGTTTTTCAATAATTTTTGTGTACATTGAGATATATGCAAAAATATATGAAATCGGCTTGAAACAGCCCCGTGCTAGAAAAGGACCGAGCGCGCATTCTGTCATTGGTTTGAAAGGGACAGTTGCCGCGAGCACATAGACCCTTAACACTCTTATTTGTTCTCCAGGTGATCAACAGAACGATGGCAGCTATAGTTGTGGCGACACTTTCTTTATCCATACTGGCATTAGTCGGGGAACGACCAAGTCTTATGGAGATCATCTCTTGGTTGGATGGAGAGACCTTGCTGCTTCTGTTTAGCATGATGGTGCTTGTCGCGATTATGGCCGAAACTGGGATCTTCGATTTTATTGCTGTTTACACTTTTGAGGTAGGGTAAACTTCTTAGGCCCGTATTTATAATCAGCTCTCAAGCGTGACAGCGAGTTTGAGTTCGTATTAGAAATGTCATTCCAGTACAAAAATAACTGTCAAATCCGCACTCAATATTGCTCTCAATCTTGAGATCGCTTTATAAATACGAGCCTTAAATTGTTTAAAGTCCTGCATGTAAGTATTTTCAGCTAAGTTCTCCGTTTTCAAAGTACACCTCTTCATTTCTATTATTTGCTTAGGTACCTATTGTATTTATTTCAACCCATATGAGAAGACCAATTAAATGAATACTAAAATACCTATACTAGATTCATTGTTCTTGATAAACAGGAACAGTTCTGTGCCTAAAGGTTATCAAGAGGTTAATTTATAAGGTATAACTATCTATTAGTTCAGTATTGACTCCTTTGTTGTTAAATAAGGTATCGGACTTAATACTTATAGCACTATTTACAAAACTACATGATAAAGGACCTGATGGACTGGGAGTGATAGAAAAACATAGAATGTGCCAGCTGCATTTCCTCCCAGCCCGGGCATGCTGTAAAAACCAGCTAAGGGATTCGAGGGTTTCAGTATCGTAATTTAGGCGATGGGCTGACAACCTGTCACTATAGCAATATAGGTACTGATCAATCTGGAATAACCCTCAAAACTTGTTAGATGTTGCGGAATGACCTTTGTTTAGGTCGTTTACGCTCTGTCTATGAATGAATTATAGTAGGTAGTGCTAAGTCCTATTATTTAAAAAAATCCTTGAGAATGGGCTCTTTTGCACTAGACGGCACGGCACCGGCACGGCATGTCAACGATTCCCATATGTATTGTCACGTGATCGTCGCCGTGCCGGTGCCGTGCCGTCTAGTGGAAAAGTGCCCAATGTGGCACCTATTTATTTTCTTTATCATTTTCCATAGGTGACCAAAGGTAGATTGTGGCCTCTGATCTTCCTTCTCTGCATCATAACAGCTGTCTTATCCACCTTCCTGGATAATGTCACTACAGTGCTGCTCATGTCTCCAGTTACCATCAGGTAGATTGTAATACTGTTCTTCTGCCTAAAGTTTTCCCGGTCTAGTGCTGGGGTCCGCTTTACATCTCTGTCTACTCCTCCCTAGGAGTGAGGCGTATTTATCGCAACAGATAAATATAACAGGTTTATAACAGGTTCCAATATTTCATAACCTAAATATCAGCTGTCACAACTTGTGACACGTAACAATATGTTCCTACCGTTCGTTCCACCGTTCCCGCCTGTTCCGCAAAGCCAACCAGTATTTTTCAATCTGTTACTGTCACCTTTCTTTCTCGCTCTCGCTTATGCATTCCTCTTAGGAAGAAGAAGGACAGAGTGATTTGCTTCTGCTCAACTGGCTCGAGTTGGGGTATTGTAGACCAGTTATCCGTTCGGAATGGCCCGAGCTGGGGGTGTTATTTTATAACAGGTATTTGGAACTGTTATTTTCATGGAACTGGAACAGTGACAACAGGTATTGGATTTGACCTGTTATAACCCACCTCTTCCTCCCCCATGTAGCTATTTTCGGTTGTAGGATTTTCGAAGCAGTAACCAGTCGCCGTTGTTCCGTAACCGATTCTATACACATAGCGACCGTGTTAGGTTTGGTCGCTAAGTGTAGTAACCGTTCCTACACAATGCGACCAAAAGAAATTTCAGTAGCTATTTTTGGTTGCTGTGTACACGTTACCAGATATTTTGCATAACCACTTGCGACCAGTTTGTAACTAGCGTACACACTAGTAAAAGTGGTATTTGTGTAGTAACTGCATTACTACAATGAATATAACGTGTGGTAACGTTCCGTAACGGTTACTACACATCATATCTCGTGATTTGATAAAATTGGCATTGATTGCTTCTCAAACTGTAGGTATTGACAGTGAGGAAATTTTCTAGATAGCAGCTATTGAGCAGCTCCCCGTTTTGCAATGCCTGCCACAGGCATTTGCAAAACCTATGTCTCTTAGCCAATGCATCAACAACTTATGGATGGATGAATGGGGATAAAAACTGGGAACTAAATGGCGCCACCAGCGAGTGTTCCTTTTTCCTGTGATTGGTCAGTAATCTGTCAATGTCAATATCAATATCAGTTTTGCGTCTTCTCATTGGCCTCATTTGGAACACTCGCTGGTGGCGCCATCTGCAATTAGCTTTGCGTTTTTATCCTCATTACTTGTCTTCCTTACAGACTATGCGAGGTCATGGACCTGGACCCAGTGCCAATTCTGATATTCATGGCGATCTACAGCAACATTGGCGGGACTGCCACGCCCGTTGGGGATCCTCCTTGCGTTATTGTCGCTACAAACAAAGCTGTAATTAAAGCTGTAAGTTAAATACTAAACTAATCTAATCTTGATTGAATCATCAAGAATTGGGCATCAGGCATTTTGCGTGAAAACATCTGGCTTTGCGTTCGCCAACGCCATACGAAGCGAATGGAATAAGACAATAGCCACGGTGTATGGAATAAATGCTAATAAATAAAAATAAATAAGTGAAAAATATTAAGACTTGATATGTTTATTTTGATTCTACCTAGTCTAGTGATAGTCCTCCAGAAGCAATAATAATTTTGTGGATGAATAGCGTATAAAAACAAAATAAAAAAACTGTAGGCTACATCCACCTACCTGTATTTTAACCTTTTCGCCGCCAAGCAATGCAAGCAAAAAATTGCCACCAGCGCCACGCCAATTTTCAAAACAAGTCAGACTTTTCTTATTTTGTATTACAAATCGAATACATATCTAAGAGCAAAAGTTTATAAATCAAAGTAGAAGTTACAAAAAATAAAATATGCGAAATGAATACACGATACAGTTTTAAAATTGCCAGTTATAACATAAATCTGTGTCTACTTTGTGTCGGCTATAGCCGTCAGTGGCGCTGAGGGCAAGTCGCGAGCTGTCGTCTATAGCCGTCAGTGGCGGTGAAAAGGTTAAACATAATTTTTAATTTACAGGGTATAAACTTTACGAACTTCACGGCACACATGTCACTCGGCATATTTCTGGTGGTGATTCAGACATCTTTACAGCTTCGGTGGATGTATAGGGACACCAATAAGCTGAGACTAAAGGAGCCTAGGGACATACAAGGTATTATTATAAAAGGTATTATTATACAAGCTGTTTTATTTTTGTAGTAACGGCTTGTCAGTTCTTCGTTCTTTGTGTGGCACCTATCTGCTCTCTGCTAGATGTACCTGCAATAACCTATGATAGATTGGGACGGGAAAAGGCCCGTATCGGTGGTCTGATACAAGGTTCATGATGATGATACTATTTTTATGCTTCGTTAGATATCCGCCACCAGATCTCAATATGGCGCCGAGCGGCTGACTCTTTGCCTGGCTTGAGTTCAGACGTGGCTGTAGTGAAAGAACGGCTGGAGAGGAAAATCATCAAGTTGAATAACAAGCTACATCAGCTCGTGAAGGAAAACAGTGGCAGAGCGTGTCCTAGGCAGCAGTATACTGCTACTCTTCAGGAGTTGAAAGCTAAGGCAAGTACTACCTAATTGTTTTTACTTTTTGCGTTTTCTTTTGTCACAGAATCAATAAAAATGGTTTTCTTTTTCAGTACAAAATAAGAGATATGAAACTGCTTGTGAAAGCATTTGTGGCCATCGTTTTCGTGGTCATGATGTTCTTTCTTCACTCTCTTCCTGAATTCGGTAAGTTAGTAACGTTAAAAAAAAATCGCAACCTAGCAACGTAGTTTTAGTTGTAATAGGTTCCATTGCAACCTGATCTTGTAGTAGCCAAACCAATCTTATTTTTTATACGAAATAGGGAACCATTGGTTTGGTAATTTTCATGTTAGTTGTAACCGATTGACGTGACCCATGTTTGTTTCCAGGTCGAATATCCTTGAGTTGGACAGCACTGTTGGGCGCTATCCTGCTGCTGCTGTTAGCCGATAGAGAAGATATTGAACCAATACTGCACAGGGTCGAATGGTCTACGCTTCTGTTTTTTGCGGCATTGTTCATTCTTATGGAGGTAGGTTTTTTAAGTGAATGCTATTTGGACTTAAAAATTACTCTTCTGCTACAATATCAAGATAGGTAGCATTTGATTCCTTGGAGGCCAGCAGCGAAGGAATTCAAAAGCTTCTGGAAAGTGAAAGGTGCATTTTGGAGTCCAATTAGCATCCTATTGAATTGGAAATATTCTTGAGATCATGACGATGATAATTTTGTTTCTCTACAGGCTCTATCTAAATTAGGCTTGATACAGTACGTTGGAGGGCTGATGGAGCAGCTTATCTTGAAAGTAGATGAGAGCTCTAGACTGGCGGTTGCAATCTTACTTATTTTATGGGTAAGTAAAGTAGTCATTACGATTTCATAATTTGTAGGAAAAAAACACATAGGACTCGTAATATTAAAAAAAAAAACACTTCATTGCTTTGTGACACACATTCACGAAAATAAGATTTTTTTTTATTTCCTCAGGTATCAGGGATTATATCCGCCTGTGTGGACAACATACCCTTAACGACGATGATGATCAGAGTTGTAGTCTCCATTGGTACCAATCCTACTCTCAACCTGCCGATGGGGCCACTTGTTTGGTCGCTGCTTTGGGGGGCTTGTTTAGGAGGTAAGATTAATAAAGAAAACACTTAAATATAAATCCTCGACTGAAATAAAATCTTGGATTCACGCGCTCGCTGCGCAGAAACAGCATTTATTTAGTTGTACTTTTTGCCTACCCCGTAAGAGATATAGGCTTGAATTTATGTATACTTGTATGTCTATTGAAATCTATAGTTTTACGTTCCAGGTAACGGCACATTGATCGGCGCAAGCGCAAACGTCGTCTGCGCGGGAGTGGCGGAACAACATGGCTACAAGTTTACTTTCATGCGTTTCTTGAAGAATGGCTTCCCCATTATGATCGGTAACTTCTGCGTCGGCACTGTGTACTTATTGATATGCCATTGTGTTGTTGGATGGAATTGAGTAGTATTTTATTTGTAAAACATGATAGATAATAAAAATTATGAACATAATAAAAAGGGAACGCAGCAGTTCGGTTTTCAGACTCAAAGGCATTCTTAAGTACTCCAGTATGCCAAGTAATCAGTTTCCGTTTGTCATATTTTCAATATTTACGAATATTAGGGCGCCTATATGCTCATAGGTGGTTTCAAATCTACTCGATTATAAGAAGACCGTCCAATAAATGATACCGTCCAAACCATCATCTTCCTAGCCTTTTTCCCATATCTCTCGGGGTCGGCTACCTAATATAGGTGATTGAACGAGGGTACTGGTTTTTACACAGAGCGACTGCCATCTGACCTCCGCAACCCAGAAGGAAAACCAGACCCGATCCTAGATTAGGTTACACACAACCTTTGAATTTCTTCGTAGGTGTGTGCAGGTTTCCTCACGATGTTTTCCTTCACAGTAAAAGCGCCGAATAAACGTACATATGAAATTCGAAAACCGAAAAACACATGGTACGTGGTGGGATTCGAACCACGACCTCCTGCACAGAAGGCCGCGGCCCTATCCACTACATCCGGGCTGTCATACCGTCCAAATTGTGCTCAGCCTGAATTCCGTCAGTGTAAAAAACCAATGTGTTTGTTGATCTTTACACTCAATTAACCCATTGGATTGTTCTTCAAATTGACACCAGCAGCCAAGAGTGTATGAAGCCTTAATAATTTAACTTTAGCAACGTTTTCTTGTAGAGTATAAGGTATTAAGTATCAGATAGTTATTGCAAAGAACAAATAAATTAAAAGATTTTAAAAAAGTTGATAGATAGATAATCATTAGATAAGTTTTTTGATAAGGATTAAAAAAAAATATTTAGTTACTACATAATAAAAAAAAAACATTTTTGATTCAACTAAGTATGTTTTATTCGAAGATAACAATATGCCTGTTACTTTAACTAAGCAAAATTATCTCTAAAAGCCAATTACAGTTTAAAATATCAACAAGAAAATATACCTTGAGCAAATTTTTTATATAAATTACAAAAAATATTGCACCATTTGCTAACTTGTTACATACAACGAAAAGGCCTGGTAATGAGGCAGAAAAATCGCACTATGCAAGAAAGTAAGCAATACCTTTCATAGGCCCGTATTTATAATCAGCTCTCAAGAGTGACAGCGAGTTTAAGTTCGTATATGTCATTCCAGTACAAAATTACCTGTCAAATCCGCACTCAATATTGCTTTCAATCTTGAGATCGCTTTAAAAATACGAGCCTTAAAGAGTTCTATCCCGTTCCCACAGTGCGATTTTTGGTGTGGAAAGTGCGCCGTAGCCACAAACTATAGGTGACCGTTAGGCCGCAAATTTAAATGTACCTACGTAAAAATAATATGTTAAATATATCGAGACTAGTCTAATCACAAATGTTAAATAAAATAACACCTCTTATATTCATGAAAGACATTTTTGTAAGTAGATCTTAAACATAATAAAAATTAAAGTATTATCACCACACAGTATCAGAAACTCAAACTACACGTAAAAGGTATCCCTTCTGTATAAGGTATCCCCGATAACACTTATTTCAACCAATCTTGTCATCGACAAACTGAAATGTGAACACCCTGCCTCATCGATTTTCGCCCTGATAAAATGTGGTGAAGTCTTAAAAAAAAACTTAACTTATGATACAAGATTTTTATAGTAGTGGAGAGAACATGGCATAATATGGAAAATATTTTTAATGTAAAATATATTAAATTTAACATTAAATGTAAAGTTTCCAAAAAAGTAAAATATGTATATTTTACTAATTAAATTAATTTCAAATACCTGAACAGGATTTTCTTTACCAATCAATATTTTAATACTAGGAACATCTTCTGCCACAACCGAGTGGAAATAAAATGGCCGCCACAATAATATACTTTCATTTTATTCTTGTTTCCTTTTCTTCTATTCTATTTCTCGTCGAAAGCACTACATATTTAATGCGTTGCTAAAATGGACACTTAAGCGATTTTATGGCTTGAAAAGGCACATGAAACTTTTGATTCTGACTACTTAAGTTATAGTTAGCCAAAAGCATAGGCCTGTATTTATAATCAGCTCTCAATAGTGACAGCGAGTTTGAGTTTGTATCAGAAATGTCATTCCAGTACAAAATTACCTGTCAAATCCGCACTCAATATTGCTCTCAATGTTGAGATCGCTTTATAAATACGCGCCCAAAAGTATTTGTCAGCAAAACTTCTAATACAAATTAACGCTGATCACTGCTACTCTAACTTATACCTACTATTTTTATGATGGTAATGTTTTATGCATAGTGATGCTATGCTATGCTGGCAGCTTAATTCACGTTTGATATTCGAACTATGTCCGGCGGCGTGGCCTTAATAATAACAAAAAAATGTGACATGGCTGTAACCTAAGTTAATTTGCACTTTACTTTATGGCATTTGTGTTCAAGACAATGAAATCAACTATTCGATTTTTTGTGTCTAATACTTATTTCAACGGCTTAGCGTAAGCAATACCGCAGTGGACAATGAAATCGCTTACGATCTCAAGCAATTCTGAATAAGTATTGATAGACTTGAAACTACAAAATAATCACGCCTTTCCCGGCAGAGCGTTAAAGTCCTCAATAAAGTCATCCCGCCATATCAGACATTGCCCTCGATTCTGGCCGCCCCATTCTCAACTAATTTTAAGATAGCTCTGTCACTTTCTTTACTTTGACATAAGAACAGGATAGCAAATAAAAACATGTGTTTGACGTTCCTAATTTGACATAAGCTGCTTTAAATAAGAACCGAGCATAAAGCATGTTCCTTATTTTAAGTTAAAAAAGCAATCTAATGTCAAATTTAAGCAATTTAATGTCAGATTAGGAATGTCAACGTCATGTGTTTATTTACTATCCGGTTCTTATGTCAAATATAAGAAAGTGACAGCGCTACTAAGAATTAGAATTAGTAAATGGACGGCGTGAATTGAGGCCATTGTCTAAATTTTCTTGTTTCCATACAGAAATTGGACGGAGCAGGTAAAAAATACTATATTTTTGATTTAATAAAACATTTTTGGTTGTTTGTTTACACCACAGTGGTTTAAATTATTGAATCTGCACAGGTAGGCGGTGTTCGTTACAATTTCACATTTTGGTGCCGAGACCAGGATTAGATTCTTTAAATGTTTATTTTTTTTATAAGTTAATAACTATTATCAAGGTTATATCTATCGACAGATATCAGAGCTCCATGCGTAAATTTACGAAATACCACATGTACCTAGTAAAATCTACATAACTGTACTATAAAATAATACTATTCTCATTTGGATTCCAAACTATCTTTCCTAATAGGCCTTATTTGTTTCAACTTGGTCGATTGTCCGTCGAATTTTATATCGACATCACAATCACTTAGTGGATGTGAAATTATTGAACTAGAATCTTCTTTTTTGTCGTTTTTGGGTGTAATTGGTGTAACGAATCCACTATCGTTTTTACCATCATTTTTATCCCTTTTTATTTCAACCGGTTTAATATTAAGGGACATACTCCTTTTGCTCTGAAAAATGTCCAAATCATCGATGTACGAATTCGGACCGATTTTCTCGTCTAGTTTTTTCAAATTTTCATCGAAATCGCGTTTGAGTTGTTTCTCAAATAATCTCTCTTGTCGTATTTGTTCGTGTGTATTGGCAAATAATCCTGAATTTTTCCTTCCTAACTCCTTCAAAGATTCCGAAACAATATCTGATCGGAAACTTTCAGACCTCCTGTACTCGTTTTCCGATTTCTCCTCTAAGACTTTTAATGGGTACTGTCTTAGATTATTAGCGATTAAACCAGAATGGACAGACTGAGATTTCTTCATCATGAAATGCTTTCTGTCATTTTCTGGTGATGTCTTACTTTTGTCTCTGTTAACTGCGTTTAAGACGTCTTCTTTAGATATCTTAGCGAAGAGATTGGGCGCGCTCTGACCGGTTTTGAAGTTTTTCTTCGGATCTTTTTCTTTTTCTTCGTCATCCTCATTGGTGGTGAACTTGAGGATCTTTGAACTAAACGAGATCTTTTTGCTGTAGTTCTGGACGATCTTCTTGATTTCTGAGGGCATGTCCTGTCAAAACAATTAAAGGTATCAATATCAAGTTAGCGTTTTCGTAGGGTCTAATCCAATAATAATAGTACAACTTCGACTTTGCCTAAAAGTTGTGAATTTGGATCAAGTGACATATTTGGAGAATCCATGAAACTTTTAATTGATTATCACTATTTTAGAGACTTTTCATTGTAACTTTGTCGAATTATCCTTTCTTTCCAGAGAAATAATTTTTTTAAATATGATTTATTCTAAAAGGTCGTAAGTCACAAAGTTCGTCCGTGTGTAACTTTCCCCTTTGCCAAGAACCTTGTGCCAAGATTAAAAAAAAAAAGTGACAACTTGATTAATTGTCAGTTTTTTTTTCGTATGCCTATGTAATAGGCAAAGGATATTGTGACAGGAAACCGAACTCTGTCCAAAAAATCATTTTTTAAATAACTCAAAAAATATTGTATTAAAAAATCCAAAAAATATATACCGTGTTACGCATCACAAAATCTTCGAAACTGTATATTGTGGAGTGGGAGGAACCAAATGATGGAAAACACGAGAAGTTCAGAGGACGACGACGTGTATTCATAGAGAATTTACGAACTAATAGTACAGCGATAAGGCGACGCTATATCAGGTTTTCAACTAGCGTTCCACTAGGGAAGGGAGAGTTTGCCACCGCATGTAACTGCGCTAATTTTATAACGTTCGGAATTTCGGATATACTGTCCCACCAGGTGGAAGAAGTAATCGCCCTACGAACGAGTCGATACAAAAATCTAATATGGTCAGCGACCTTATGTCCGGACCGTGAACGCAACGATACCGCGTTTTAGATACTAACAGCGACATCTAGCGATCCTCTGCGGTACTAATGTTCTGTATGTAGGTTGATGGTCGTTACAATATTTATTTCAGTACTTAATGAAAAATGAGGTCTTGTGGATTTTACCTGTTTATGGTGTGCAGTGACATATCGGCTCAACAGCGTTAGTTGTTGTTCCAGCTGTTTGTTATTTGACTCAAGACGCGTCACTGTCTTCTGGTAGTTCGTGATCGCGTCGGCTGCAGCCTGAATTTGAAAATAAAATAAATAAATACATATACTTCCATGCTGGACTGGAGTAATAGAAAAACACAGAATTTGCCAGCTGCATCCTCCCGGGCATGCTGAAAAACCAGCTGCCTAAATTGCAATATGTATACACTGAAACCCTCGAATCCCTTAGCTGGTTTTTTCAGCATGTCCAGGAGGAGATTCCGTGCTTCGGAGGGCACGTTAAGCCGTCGGTCCCGGTCGCTGTCTTTGATAGTGGTCGTTACTGAAACCATGTCAGAGGCCTATAGCTGTGCTAGTAGGCGGTTTGAACACTAGGGTTTATCGGGTCGTTGTTCGAATCGAAAATCGACTCGCTAAGAAGAAGATCAAGTATAGGTACTTACATCCAATTCATCAGTCATCTTGTGCTTATGCGCACTCAAAAGCTTATTCTCTTCCGTAAGCGTTGCCATTCGAGGCATTTCTTCTCTTAGAACAGCATATTCTACCGCGTAGTCGCTCAGTTGACGCGATATGTCTAGGGAGTGGACCTGCGAATATTTTTTATACATTTTCGTTATGTATATATTATATATTTCGTTATATACTACCAAGCCCCTATATGCCCCTGTAGCATGCCACCGCGCGATAACGAATTTATCGCATCCCATATTTACTCGACCATACATTGCTTTATTTTTGGCTTTTAAAGTAATGTACTATTAAAATTTTACTGTTTTTAACTTAATTTTCAAAACTCTTACCTTTTTCATAACCTTATCGTAGATACCCTTGCCAATATCAGGCAATTTGTGCTTCAAATACTCCGCGGCTTCCTCGCAACTCTCACACAACATCAGTCCGTCCTTATGCGCAGAGAGTAGAGCGAGCGAGACAGAGAATACCACGTCTAGGGATTCTAGGAAGATTAAATCTGAAAAAAAAAAAAAAAAAATTGTACCATAAAAAAAACTTGTAAAGTTAACAAGTAAACTCGCAAATCATCTAGGCCCGTATTTATAATCAGCTCTCAAGAGTGACAGCGAGTTTGAGTTCGTATCAGAAATGTAATTCCAGTACAAAATCACCTGTCAAATCCGCACTCAATATTGCTCTCAATCTTGAGATCGCTTTATAAATACGAGCCCTAGTGTTTTATGAGTAGTATCCAATTTTATAGGCTTGGTCATACTCGAATCTTGGTTAAAGAAGAGATATTCAAGATACAACATAAAGAACAGAAAAACAAGAGTGAGGAAGGGAAATAGAGAGCAAGATACGAAAAGAAGGAAAAAAAGGGAAAGAAACGACCTGCTGTGGGCTGTAGTGGCTAGTGTTCTAGGACAGGAAGGAGATGGAAGAGAAATTTTCAGTTTTATGACTGTCATGGTCATGGCTTACTTACCAAAGACTCTGACGACAAATCCTAATGGGAACTGGCTGGTGAATAGTGTAAGCATCCATGGTGCAGCGTATAGAGCTGGGGAAATATCCAAAGCTTCAAGTTTTGCGTGTAAGTCCGGCTCATGGTCGCGAAGTAGGCGAGATAGTTGGTACAACTGAGACAATAAAAATATATTAGGTTCATAAAATAAAAAATACAAAAAAAATGCTCGCTTTTTTTAAGGTGGAATCTTTTTTTACCTGCACTTGTAGAGCTTGCATGTCAGGCAGATATTGCTTGCGGAGACCACGCCGGAACATCAGATGACGCAATAAAATAAACGCCTCAGCCTCCTCCATCTGCAAACAACAAAAGTTATTTAAATAGGTGTATTTAAAATACTCTTAAAATAAGGGAAGAAAAAAATAGGCTACCACAACAAAAAAATAAACTAACGACCAAGGACTGTCCTATCCCTTAAAGCAATCTCTTCCGAACACTGGTTGTATTGTACTACTCACGTGTAACAACAATGTCCCCGCTACAAAGCTTAGACCCTGGCAGTAACCAACATCAGGGTCCAGCAAGGAATACGCCTTAAGGATGTTGTAGAGCGCCAGTTGTCCGGGGCCCAGTGCTGATGCGAAGTATGAGTGCTTTGGAAACGTTCGTCCTAGGGAAATAAGAAATTAATACAATGGCCGCCGGTAGTGATATGGCAGATATATGTTGAAAAGTAAAGGTAGCTTTTTGTAATCCAAAAGGCATACATCGAAATTCGAATAGTCCGAATGGTGTTAATTATCTCTGTTTTGTTAATCAACGAGTGAGTAAAGGTATTTCTGCTCTCATCCATATTAGATTCGTATCCGATTTGCCCTTCCTAATAATTGTTTGACAGCTTGTGCACCTCCATGCTCATTTCATATGGTTTTTTATACGATTTGGATACGAATCTAATATGGATGAGTGCACAAACAAAATCTATAAGAGACGGCATCTCATGTTACAATTACTTACCAAGATCTATGAGAATGGCGTGTTGATGTTTAGTAAGTCCTGCTAGCAGTGAGCGATAAGGCGCGTGGTAGTTAGGGAATGCTTTCACGTCGGGTGGGGCTGAACGGAGGCAATGTTGCTCGGCTAAGAAGTACCAAACTCCGCCACGAGACATGCGTGGCACTCCTGTGAAAATAAACAAAAAATGGTTGAATCAACTAACATATAGATTTATTTTGCTGAGTACCTAAGCTTTTTGCATTCATGCATTTTTTTTTTATCGAATTCAAACCCAAAGTAAGGGTCTGTGGCTAATAGGGATCTCTCCTAGATAACCGTTTTACCTTGTCTGACGGCTTGTGTGAGCATGTGTCGATCCACCCTAGGCGCGGGATGAGTGTCCCTTGATAGTAAATTATCCCAAAGCAAAGTCGCGTTGGCATCGCATGGTCCCAGTTCAGTATACTCCAGTTTGATTCGACGCACCGCTGATGATTCTTCGCCTTCTGTAATTTTATGATAAAAGCTTTGATGTCGATTCTTGCTAAGTAAAGGCAGTGTAAAGGCCAAATTGGGATTAACTCGAGTGTCGTGGAGACGTAGGTATAATTACTGTATCCCTTATTGCGTATGCAGATGTTCAAAGGTCGAATAAAAATGAAATTATGACATTTATTCGGTACAGCAACATCAGTAGCAGTAAATGCAATTTCATAACTTGAAACTAGCAAATACACTCGATACCATTAAAGACGGAATTTAACAGCAGTGCCTTACAACTAAAACATCGTCCACAGCGCTTGCTAATCTACCTGCATATGCATGCATTATAATGTTTAGTATGGCGAAAACCCATCAATTTAGAGAAGGATGCGGTAAACATTACGTGTCAGTCATCATCATCATCATCATTTCAGCCCATTGTGAACCCACTGCAGGGCATAGGCCTCCTCTTTTTTGTGCCAGTAGTGAACCATAAATACCTTTAAGTTTATCGTTTTCTTTCTCCATCCTGACGAGTAGAATCGTTTGGTCGATGGCCATCTTCCACAGTTGTCGCAACTCTTCCTTAGATCTCTTCCCGGTCGGACGGGGCGTCGGGCCCAGTAACGCTTGGGGATTTAGGTCACCTATAACGATACAATACAATTTTATTATTCCTTATTGCACGAAACGAGAACCAAACATTACAGGATAATGGAAAATTTCTGCCATACAACCTTTGGGTAAAGGAGTTATTAAAAATTTACAGAAACGGTAAGATAGGTAGATAAGACACATCACAAAAAGCAGATCTTCAGAAGATCTGGAATGTTTGTAAAATACATCGACACTCTCAAAACTCTTTACTGGCTTTTATATTGTTTCTAGTAGTTTTTATACCTTTTAGATTTATCCTAAATAACTTCCAGCCAGATAAAACACTACAACATACATACATACATATAATCACGCCTTTATCCCTAATGGGGTAGGCAGAGCGTAAACAACCTAAACATAGGTCGTTCCGCCACGTCTGACAATTTTTGAGGGTTATTCCAGATGGATCTGTATATTTCTATAGTGACAGGTTGTCAGCCCATCGCCTAAATTGCAATACATTAAAACCCTCGAATCGCTTAGCTGGTTTTTACAGCATGCCCGGGAGGAGATGCAGCTGGCACATTCTACGTTTTTCTATCACTCCCAGTCCAGCATGGAAGAATAAAACACAACAATGTATAGAAAATATCTCACCTTCCCCAGTATGGTCTGACTGCAGTACTTTTTCGTAAATAGCTTGCCGCCACGTGGCTTCCGGTTCGGTTCCTGGCACGGAAATTGATGGTCTATTGTCACTCACTTTCAGGAAACTGCAATACAAAACTTATTTTTTAAGAACAACTGATAATTTTGAGGCTGGGTTTACAAACATAGATTGGGTTCATCTTCTCATATCCTAGACTAGACTAGACGTAAAAAAAAAACAAAGTATAATGCGAATGGTTATGAAACAATATTTCCTTCCTGCAGACCTGTTTCCGGAAAATTATAAACTGAGATCAAATGCTTTTTCTACTTCAAATTTAAGAGCAGTACGCATATTATGTGGAGTAAGGAATGTTTCCCCGCTAGTTGCCCACCCATTGTTAATAATAAAAAAAACTAATACTTAAATGACAAACGACCTTTGTAGCCCACTACTTTCGACCAAGATCAACTGAGGAACCATAAAAACGACTGGTTTATAAAGGATACGTAACACAGGTGGTGTTGGAAGCAACATAAAAACTATTTGCTTAGCAAATTTCAACTTTTTAATATTATTGATTTTTGTTCAATTGTTTTTTTAGTCAGTAAGTACTCGTTCACCGGCAACCATGCCCACATTGTGAAAATAAGTTCTAAATGTCTGTGATATTCGTTAAACCAATATAGTTTGTGTTATAAAGTTTAAAACCTTTTATTCATAATCGCACCCCGTCACTCCTAAGCGACCCTCAAAATACAGTCCACTCAAACACCACAGTGGAAGGGACTAAGCCAGCCTCAGACTCTTCAAGGTGGGCAAGAAAAACTCACATGTCCATCATAGGCGAGTTGATAGGCGGAGTCCCGGCGTCGTCTTTGCCTTCGTCATCATATTCATCCTCAGTGGCGGATTCGGCTATTGGAGGAGGTGCGTCTGAAATAAGAAATTATAACGTAATCCCATGTGTTTAGGCTCACGATAGTTTATAACGCCTAATATTAATAATATAGCAGTTCAATCTGAACAACTTTGCTATTGCCACTTCATCAGGCGCTTTTTCGTTAAAATAATTAATGTAACTGACGGTGTTTGTGAATCTTTGCCCTTTTTCTTCTACTACTACCTCATTGTATGGTATTCGTGGATTCGCGTCATGGAAACCTTGTCCGTTTTTCATAAACTGAAAAGACGCTAACGTTACAATTAACGTCTAGGGAGTACAAAAAACGCACAGAATATTTATTTATTTCATTTGATAGTTCCACGCTATGCACACGTCTGATTGGCTTTAGACTTGGCGAAAAACTGAGTCAATCAATACAGTTCATCTATAATTAATTAGTAAATAGATTATTTATTAATGACACCTATTATTAAAAACTGGGTAAGTTGGGAATGTTACTAAAATTCTTGCTTAAATTATAATTTAAATTCTTACCGCTAGCCACAGCTGGTGATACAGATTTACTGCGGGTGTCAGTCTTTTCCGGGGAAAGAAATTCAGGACCAGAGTCCGGAGGGGTCTCAGGAGTCGGTGGGATAGGTGATGCCTCCTGCGGAAAAATACGGTTTCATTTCAGACATAATCTATACAGGGTGTAAGGGACAGCGTCCCGCAAACTGATAGGGGTTGCTCAGTCAACGATACTCAACAACCATCACCAGGTTTTTTTTTCAGGAAATGAAAAAAAAAATTGCTTTTTCATACAAAATGACCACCCCGATCAGACAATTTGTATGGAAAAGCAATATTTTTTTTCCATTTCCTGACTCCCTCATCCCATCCGTCCGTCAATTGCTGGTTTTCCATGCCTCGACAACAATGTACTATTGTTTATAGACTTTGTTAGTAAATACTTGATATAGATAATTTTTTGCACCTGCTTGTCATTTCCACATGCCCTAAGGTAGACTGGTAGATAATGCCTTTGGCGTTAAGTCCGCCGATGTAACATTTTTGTGCATAAAGTTGAATAAATAAATAAATATCTAGCATCTAATATCTAGTGTTCAATGTCTAGTATACAATACTTAATTTCTAGTATCTAAATAGTGACTACCTTTTTTTGAGGTGTGAAGCTGGCCTCATCGCGGCTTGCCCGTCTCTTTAACAGATGGTCGAACCCTGACGACAGCGAGCGTTTAGCCTTCATGAAGATCGTGCTGCCACCTAGGTACTGGTTTAGGAATTCCGACCTGCAAAATATAATTTCCATAGTAGCGGTAAGACGTACGGTCATTTCTAGACGGACATAGGTACCAAGTCATCCCATACAAGTAATATTTGCGTTTTTTTTTTTGAATATTTTATGGCTTGGATGCAAGGCAAGTGACGCTGTCATTTACTTCTTTTGTCAAGCTTTTGACAGGTGGTGGGTATGCAAGAGTGCGTTGTAGGTAGCCAAATTTTCCACAAAGAAAACATACTGCGCCGACCCCAAATAATACGATAAGGGCTAGAGTGTGATGATGATGATGTGGCCAGAATTCCCACCTACAGAATACAGCAAGATGTTGTCAAAATACGGATTAAAAAACTTTTAGAATAGCTGACTCACCTATTTTCAGCTGTGTCATGTACGTGGCGGGTTTGTTTCGCTTCACAATGCGCTCGAAGAAGCATCATCAGAAAGGCGTTATGCTCGGACACCTGGAAACCAATTACATACATACAACCACGACTGAATCCTACATAAACTGAACAGAATCAACATAGTTTGTAGCGATTTTTGTGTCACAAGAAAAATAAAACTAAGTCCTGAAAGACTAAAGTTCTTTTCTACTCAAAATTTTATGTATAGGTAAATCGTTGACAAGTCTGGCCATCATTTCGTAATCCAAACGGCATACAATGAAATTCAAAAAGACCGAACGGCGTATCGATCGCTTTTTTTTTCAAATTGACATATACATACCTCATACATGTGGTTAGTTCCTCCCTGGTACTTGGTGATTATAAGATCCTGTTCATCTTCAGGTAGCTGTTCTATTCTTCGCAGGATGAACGCGTGGGTTTTCTTCTCATTCATGCCTGTAAAAAATAAACTTGGTAAAGTGTTCACATAAAACATAGTAAAATTGACATTTTGAAAGAAAATGCCTTCTTGCTATAAGGCAATCTCTAAAAAAAACATACCTTCAACGTCATGACACAGCCTATGGTACCACAGCATGGGGCAATGCTCGCAAGTCATGTTTGGTGACTTCTCGCGGGATTTCTTCAATAGCTCTGCGTGGGCGACGAATGCTTGTCTTATTGCTGAAATTACAATAAAATTATACATGTAATGTTAACGTATCTGGGCAAAAATAATATGTTTGTTCAAATTATATTTTTTGTTTCGTTTACACTTGCACCCACTCGGGGTAAAGGCATGATTATTATGTGTGTATGTTTGTTGGAAGACCACTATTAAAGACAGCAACTAAGCTAGATGACTTACCATTTATGACTTCTAGTGCGACTGAATCACTCTCACATTTGAACACATAGCACGCATATTGGTCGTTGGCATTCTCGCGACACACGAACCCGAAATGGTCCCTAGAAACAGACAAATACAAAAATTACAATCAGATGCATGGTGTATTTATAATCAGCTCTTAAGAGTGACAGCGAGTTTGAGTTCATATCAGAAATGTCATTTCAGTACAAAACGATCTGTCAAATCTATACTTAATATTGCTCTCAATCTTGAGATCGCTTTATAAATACGAGCCTATGTGCCAAAAAACGTCAAATGACGTGGTATCTGTGAGTTATCTTTTGTCAAGTTACATTATTCTGTTAGATAACTTTATACATTGCACCTTTTACAGCACGTGCAGTACGGCATGGGTGTTATGTTATTCTAATTCCGCATCATACGAGCATAATCATAAATTATCTACTAAATAATATTCAGAACTCACTTATTGCTCCGTCCTAGCACGCAGCTAGCGACATCTTTGAATGCGCGGTGCAGTAGGATCTGCTTTCTGTCTGGACTGATTAGACGGAGTTCTGATCGACCCACCTGAAACACAGAAACATCAAGTCACGTCTGTATTCTCATCAAGGGTAAGTACGATGTCTTCACCTCAAGAACTCCATGAGCTTGTCCAGGAAGATGTTGATTTTGGTGCAAAAACTCTATCAACCCTCAAAGCGAAACAAAAGGGGATCATGATGGTCTTGTACGTGTAAAAGATAAGGGTGGTCTTTTAAGGGCATCCCCGGTGCCGCCAGCGCCATCATCAGTAAAAAAATCAATACTCACTGAAAACGCAATTAATCGAAAATCCGGTAGATCAGACTAAAGTATAGGTACTGAAGTATATTTTAAACACTATAAATTCATTATTCAGTGTTTACAGCAGTTACAGATACCAAAAGTGCTAAAAGTGGCCGTTTTTCGCTTCTTTCTGTTACTACCAGGAACTATGAATTGCAACTTTATGAGGTTCTAATTTATCTTCTTTGCTTTTACTTCAATTTGATCTACCGGATTTTCGATTAATTGTGTTTTCAGCGAATTATGATTTTTTGACTGATGAGGGCGCCACCTGGCTCAGGGTAGCCCCTTAATATAAAGGATCTAAAAGCAGTCATCCAAATAGTAATTATAGGTAATTAATGTAATAATTGAGGTAATAATTGAGGTAGGCCTCAAGTTTGAGAGCTTTGAGAGCCTGCCTTTGACACGTAACGTTGAAGACCTAGGTTAGGTTAGGCCCTCACCCCCCCACGCCAATGAAAGACTTATTGAGATAATGGGGGCAATTCGTATACGCACAAAATCACTAAATCCTGACTAAAATCGCTACCTGTCATTTGCTATCATGAGAGAACAAAAAGGGGCGGCAACAATTTTAGTCAAAAATCTAAGTCGTGTCCTCAAGAAATCGGTATCACTGGTTGTTGACTTACTTGAAACAGCATAGTCCTATTCTGTTCTCCAATTAGTTGAGTGATGGGGGTCTTAGCGTTGATAGATCCGATGGAGGCTGACCGATCTCTCAGGAATGGTTTGTTTTCTGGCATCTTTCTGGGTTCTGGGCTGTCCATTAGCTTGTTGGTTCTGGGCTTTCTGAGAATGGGGATAAAAACGCAAAGCTAATTGCAGATGGCGCCACTGTTGAGTGTTCCAAAAGAGACCAATGAGAAGACACAAAACTGACATTGATATTGATATTGACAGATTACTGACCAAACACAGGAAAAAGGAACACTCAACAGTGGCGCCATTTAGTTCTCAGTTTTTAACCCTATTGAAAGAGGGTGAAGCATATAAAATCACGCTTGTATTCTTAGCATAGTAGAAAGAGCATCAATTTTATTACTTATAAGATCTTACCTCTGTATTTCATCAAAGTTTAAAGGCGCTGGACTGTCCTGTCTTAATTTTTGTGCCGCTACAGACAACTGATGTGTTGTAATATTATTTCTCTCTTCAACCATCACCTCTCTTTCTACTTCTTTGAATTTATCACCTAAATTTATCCTAACTTGTTTACTATCAGTCTGTTTAAATAAATTTTCACTATTTTCTTGGTGATCGCCTTTCTCGACAATTTTAAGATCAGTTAAAAATGGGTTTTCTTGGTCGGAAGACTTATCGTCTAGGAAGTTTTTTTGGCAGAACTGGGTGATGGAAGATGCTGTTTCGGTTAAGGCTGTTCTTAATTCCTCATGTTTCTCTTCATCTTCAGTGACTGTGCCTGAAAAAGAAGACCGGCCAAATAAAGGAATTTTTTTTTTTTTACTTACAGCTTATACGTACTACTTCTACAACGTGTAACAGAAAGGGTATATGCATCGAGAAATGTGTTAATCTACCCATGAAATTGAACAACTTTCCCTAAGAAACATAGGTCGAAAAACGA
The DNA here is from genome assembly GCA_029255725.1 of Scrobipalpa atriplicella. Classification (NCBI taxonomy): domain Eukaryota; kingdom Metazoa; phylum Arthropoda; class Insecta; order Lepidoptera; family Gelechiidae; genus Scrobipalpa; species Scrobipalpa atriplicella. The sequence continues at coordinate 30,120 of JARACY010000569.1, read as the reverse complement.
AAAAAAATTATGACCTTCCATGCAAAATGCATCAGCTAATAGCGTATTTAGTATGGGAAGTCAATTTTTTTTTCGTATTTCGACCTATGTCCCTTAGGGAAAGTTGTTCAGTTTCATGGGTAGATTCACACATTTCTCGATGCATATACCCTTTCTGTTACATGTTGTATAACCGCAAAGAACGCTGCTGCCTATTTACTAATCCCTTAGTCTCTTAACGTTCTCTATCGCTTTCAGCCAACATAATAGCTATAAGTAGTACCTATACCTACACTTACCCAAGTTATTCAAATTATTTTGCTTCGGAACATTAATAATGATGTTCGGTTCCAAAGGCTGTGGCTTCTTAATCCTTTCCTTTGTAAATACATCGAATTCTTTGTCAATATTCACATTTTCCTTCTTTTTCAGGTTATCCACACTCGCCCATGCGTTTCTGTCAGGTTCCAGTGGGGTTGTGCTTGGTTGTATGGAAATCTTTTTGGAGCCATTATCTGAGGATTTGTCGTCGACATTTTCGGTGGAATCTCCGCTGTATATTGATGTCTGGAAATGATTTATACGATTCAAATCAAGATCGTATTGAGAAAATCTATTTATTATTTAATCTTAAAATTATAGTTTACTCATTGATGGAAATCCTTCAAACAACCCTTAAGGGGCATGGCAAATAGGAAGCGGTGCGGCGCGGGCGAGGCGGAGGCGCGTCATTTTTGTATGCAATTTACGTCTGCGCAGCGCAGCTTGATTTGAAGTTTCTTACAAAAACGACGCATCGGCGACGCAACGGCGCCGCACCGCTTCCTATTTGCCATGCCCCTTACATGTCATTGCCAGTTGACCTGACGGAAGCTTTCTATACATTTAGTTGCATTTTCATTGAATAAATAAACAAATATGAATAAAATATTAGGTACATAATACTAATTATTCCATTGTTTGGATAAAAAAATGTATTATACTCTAACAACGGAAGACACATCAGGTAGACAAAGGTAGAGAATTCCGAAAAGAATAGATAGAATTCAATAAAAATAATAGAGAACTCACTCCAGCAGAAGACAGTAGACTATGCCGCCGCCGATTCAATATTTTCTCTGCCTCATGCTGAGCGAACTTGTTCAACGCATCGTCTATCAACGACTCCGGGACTTTGCGTTGGGATATCCGCACCTTACCGATGTATAGGACCTGAAAGAAAATTGATGAAAAATTTGTGTAAAGGGGATCCCCGGTGCCGCCAGCGCCCTCATCAGTAAAAAAATCATTACTCACTGAAAACGCAATGAATCAAAAATCCAGTGAACCAGATTAAATAATAGGTACTGAAGTTTGTTTTAAGCGCCATAAATTCATGATTCCGTGTTTACAGCAGTTACAGATTCCAAAAGTGCTAAAAGTGGCCGTTTTTCGCAAATTTTCGTTTTGTTACTACCAGGAACTATGAATTGCAACTTTATTATGTTCTAAATTATCTTTTTTGATTTTATTTCAATCTGGTTTACCGGATTTTCGATTAATGGCTTTTTCAGTGAGTAATGATTTTTTGACTGATGAGGGCGCCACCTGGCTCAGGGTAGCCCCTTAACAAAAGATGATGATAAAAACGTTCACGAGATTAAGTATTTCGCCAAATTGGTATGGTATGTAGTATCTCAGTTCGTAGAGTGATGGAACACGCTTTTCACGGTTCGAATTCTGTACAAATAATATTTTTCGTTTGTCTAACATTAGTCAATAGAACTGTTAAAACAATGGGGATAAAAACGCAAAGCTAATTGCAGATGGCGCCACTGTTGAATGTTACAAAAAAGACCAATGAGAAGACACAAAACTGACATTGATATTGACATTGACAGATTACTGACCAATCACAGGAAAAAGGTACACTCAACAGTGGCGCCATTTAGTTCTCAGTTTTTAACCCCATTGATTTTTTTAATTATCCGTCCTAATTACCGCATTTTCATGGAATATTAAAAAAGGCAAAAATCTTTATCCGTCATAAAGTTTAAATTTATGGTCTATTGTGTTTTATTTATTGCCTCGTTTTTTGGTCTCATCTTTTATAAAACCTACCTACTCTATCCGTCTCTTACAGATAGTCAACAACACATAAATAAATTAGATAATCAAATGACACACCACAATTAAAATTGATTAACCACTTGAGCCCAAGGCACAACAAGGTCACATCACAATCATAAATGATTAAAAAATCTCGTCGGCACTAATCTAACATATCCATGCTAATATTCATGTGAAATGTGTTTTTCGTCACTCTTTGACAGATTTATGAGATGTGTGTAAATTTTTAAAAGGGCTATAATGAAAATTGTTAAAAGAATCAGAAATCTCATTAAAAATTGCTTCATTACAATTTTTTTTCTAAGTAGGTTCTTGAATTTACAGAAGAATTTCGACACTGGTGCTAATTCAGGACGCACTTACTAATTCTAATTCTTAGTAGCGCTGTCACTTTCTTAAATTTGACATAAGAACAGGATAGCAAACAAACACGTGACTTTGACATTCCTAATTTGACGTACGGTGCTTTAAATAAGGAATGACCATAGAACGTGCTCACTAATTTTACGTAATTTAAGCAGTCTTATGTCAGATTAGGAATGTCAATATCATGTGTTTATTTGCTATCCTGTTCTTATGTCAAATATAAGAAAGTGACAGCGCTACTAAGAATTAGAATTAGTAACTAGACGGCGTGAATCGAGGCCACTGTCTCCATTACAATATAAATTCAGTCTTGAGTAATGGGGAGAAAAACTGGGAACTAAATGGCGCCACCAGCGAGTGTTCCTTTTTCCTGTGATTGGTCAGTAATCTGTCAATGTCAATGTCAATATCAGTTTTGCGTCTTCTCATTGGTCTCTTTTGGAACACTCGCTGGTGGTGCCATCTGCAATTAGCTTTGCGTTTTTATCCTCATTGGGGGTGTGGGGCATTTATTTATTTATAAAATCTGTATAAATTGAATCGACCTGTTCACATCTATAGAAGGCATTGCACAAAAATTCTGTGTAGATTTATAAATGTACAGATCTACCAGACATAAAACCATGTTGATGAGGATTAGGGTATCGAGAACCGGTCCTATATCTGAGAACCGGGATTTTCGGGACCAATCTTCTTTTTCTTCTTTTTTATTTTAATGGCTTCTGCAGACTAGCAATTCAGCCAGTGTCAAGTGCTATTAGCTAATCACGTTAGAAAAAAAAAACGTTTGAACGTTTGGAACTAAAGACAAGACAACACATGAACAACACAAAGGACAATACATAACACTATAACATAAAAAAATAATAATATATAAATAAATAAAACTGGTGGTACACTGTCAGGACCCGCATCCTTTGAAATATCAATGGATCTTAACTTTTTTAGAAGTTCATTGGAGGTTCCCAATTGACATTGACAATGTATGAATATTGAAGTCAGCTGGAGTAAATTGTGGGACATAATTTGATGATGATCGAGTGTCATAGGCTCGTATTTATAAACCATCTCAAGATTGAGAGCAATATTAAGTATGGATTTGACAGCCCGTTTTGTACTGAATTGACGTTTCTGATACGAATTCAATCTAGCTGTCACTCTTGAGAGCTGATTATAAATACGGGCCATAGATATTTGAGAAGTGATCCGCAAAGAGGTTGACTATATCATTAGAATAAGAATTACATTGGGTAACCCATTTTGTCTTGGTATAGCGCCAGAATGATTTAATGTTGATCGTTTAATCTTTTTCGACATAAGAGATATATACAACATATTTCCATTAATGATTTCACTATTAAAATTGTTCTAAACCTTACCTCAAATCAATGCAGGTCTGAAGGTGAAAGGTCGGCACAAAGTGATGTGATAGCTGATGCATTGATGAACCTGGGGATGTCTGTTGATGCTCTGTTGTCTATAACACCCGGCATGATAGCTGTAACACCCGGTATGACTCACCTCAAAGAAATGCGAGTCGGAAGGTGAAAGGTCGGCACAAAGTGATGTGATGGCTGATGCGTTGCTGATGCTGCGGACTAAGCCTGGTGGAGTTTGCTGATGCTCCGTTGTTCTGAAATAGAGAAATTATGTATTATAATACAATTACCTACACTTTACCATTCGTAAATAAATAATAGTCCTCCCACCGATTTTCGGTGATGGCGGCCAATCTCCCAGAGATAGGCCAACTGCGCAGGACTAGTTTTTAGTGCCCAAGTGTTTGCGCAATTACACAAGTGCACTCTCTATTCCTTCATTCTCTTATTCTGATGGGACAGATTGACTGACACGACCAGAGAGAAATCAGGCGCAGGACCGACTATTTACATGCCCATCTGACAGCATGGATCATCTTACTTTTCGGACAATCAGGTGATCAGCCTGCAATGCCCTAACCAAACTAGAAACAACAACACGAAGTCATTGTCCCCCGCCGGGAATCAAACCCGGGACCTCTGGGTCGTGAGCCCATGGCTCAGACCGCTAGACCACGGAGGCAGTTTGTAAATTGTAATTGTAATTGTAAATAAATAACAAGCAAATGAACATTAGATTTGAGGCGAGTTTATTACTTCTTCTTCAGTTTCGAATTGATGTTATTGCTAACAAACAAACAAATACATATACCTAAATAAACAATTTATATGCCGAAATCGATAATATTGCACAGGGTGTAAATTGTATTTTTCTTGTTTGTCAACCTTAGTATATCTTTTTGGAAATTCTTGTTTAATTTTATGGGTAGAAAAAAACATTCAATATGTATATGATAAGAAGCACTGATTTTCTTATATTATATTGGCGTTTGATATATTAGATTCGTATCCGATTTGGCCTTCCTAGTAATTGTACGACAGCTTGTGCACCCATCCATATACATTTCATTATGTTTTTTCATCATCAACGCGTCGGTCTCTAGATCGATAGGAAGGTTTAAGGTCTACAAAGGTTCAATGAATCGTGATTATACTCATAAAACACGTTTAATTGATTTCACACGTGTCTTCAAGCGTATACAAAGCTAAATATTTAAATATAATGTTTCTATAAATAGCCCAAATTGGTTGGAAAATGTCCAAACGACTTGGTCGTTTCTGCTTTGCCAAGGTTGGTAACTCCAAATGTTATGTCACTTGGGTTTCACGGTATGTCTGCGTGTCACTGTTTAGGGGTAACTTACTTCTATAGTCTAGTGATCTGAGCCCTGGACTGCTCCCGATCCTTATTTATCGTTGGTTCGATTCTCGGAACGAACAGATAGTGATCTTTTTTTGGTTAGATATGGCCTCGATTCTCGCCGTCCGTTACTAATTCTAATTCTTAGTAGCGCTGTCACTTTTTGACATTTGACATAAGAACAGGATAGCAAATAAACACATGTTTTTGACGTTCGTAATTTGACATAAGCTGCTTTAAATAAGAACCAAACATAGAGCATGCTCCTTATTTAACGTCAAATAACCAATCTAATGTCAAATTTAAGCAATCTAATGTCAGATTAGGAATGTCAAAGTCATGTGTTCTTCTTATCGAGTGGATTTTCGTGTCGAACAACGACCCGATAAACCCTGGTGTCAGAGTTTTTCAAATCGCCTAGTAGCACAGCTATAGGCCTTATGGTTTCAGTAACGACCACTATCAAAGACAGCGACCGGGACCGACGGCTTAACGTCATGTGTTTATTTGCTATCCTGTTCTTATGTCAAATATAAGAAAGTGACAGTGCTACTAAGAATTAGAATTAGTAATGGACGGCGAGAATCGAGGCCTTATACAGGCTGAATCACCAGATTGTCTGATAAGAAAGAGGATTCCGTATGCTTCGAAGGGCACGATGACCCCGCGGTCTTGAACCCTGCCTTTGTATCGGGTGACCTGATGACAGGTTGACAATCCATTAACGTAACCCTCAAATCCCTTCACTGGCTTGGCTTTTACAGAATGCCCAGGAAAAGAAGCATCTGCTCCTTGTCCAGCATGGAAGTTTTATTTTTACTAAAAACCAGTTATAATAATATAAAGTAAAAAATATAGTTAATTTTTATTTTTTATTTTAGTGGTATGGTGGTAAATAACCCTTTATGCGCACTTTAGCAGATTCGCACTTTAGCAGATTCGCATTAAACAGAATGTAGTTATTTTCGTCTGAACAACTCGTTATGTCCTTGGATCATTTACGCGGCGGCAGTAAGGCTCGTATTTATAAAGCGATCTCAAGTTTGAGAGCGATATTAAGTGTGGATTTGACAGGTCGTTTTGTACTGAAATGACATTTCTGATTCAAACTCAAACTCGCTGTCACTCTTGAGAGCTGATTATAAATACGGGCCTAACTATTGTTTACGGAGATCATTGTGTGAATGTGGACATACACGATGTTATGGGAACGAGACAATGACTATTTTGCAGTTTGTGAATGAACATGAACTTGTTTTCACGAAAAGATACATTTTTATGACTTCTTGCAAATATATTAGAATGTGTCATCAAAGTTAGAGTGAACAGGCACTTTCTGGATGAGCTCGCTTCATCGTCAACGCTGTCGTCCCTGACCTAGACTATTAGAGAAAAGAGCAAATTCATTATAAATAAAAAAAAAACGATTTTTTCAGCATTTTGGTGACTTCCTTATGTAAAAGTTTTTCCATGATAAGTTCTAAAATGATTTAGAAAGGTTTAATATTTTTCTGTAAGCAGCTTCTACAATCAAGTTTGTCGAGTCGAGAAACTAAAAATTTGCGCAGGTCTCGGCTGTGCTACTAGGCGGTTTGAAAACTCTGACACCAGGGTTTATCGGGTCGTTGTTCGACTCGAAAATCCACTCGCTAAGAAGAAGGAGGAAGCAGCTGTAGGAGCTGCTGCACGCCACGGTAGAAGCTCAGCGGAACTGGACTGCCGAAGACCAGCGTTCCTTGTCACAGAGTTGTTGATGAAGCTATGAGATCCGCGCTATATATACGGCGGCTTGAAAAAACTTTAATACCGCGTTGTAGGACACTTACAGTGCAGTATTACAGGAGGTCGCAGCTGTAGGGGCAGCAGCTCGCCACGGTAGATGCTCATTGGAGTTGGACTGCTGGAAACCAGCGTTCCTGGTGACTGAGTTGTTCAGGGAGTTCTGGGAACCGCGCGGGCTTGGCGCCGCGCCTGGTGATGGTTCACGCATTTGTGTGAAGAGGTCTGACACCTGGAGAAGAAATCGTTAGGTTAGTTGTTTTAGGTATACGGACATCCCGGATGTCGGCGGTGATTACTTAACATCAGGTGACCCCGCCTGCTCGTCTGCATCCCTCTTTCATTAAAAAAAATATGATCAAAACAAGAGTCGACGATGCGGCAAGCCTACTTTTACATCCGACTAGATAATAAAAAAAATCGCGTGACTTGTGACCATTTAAATAAAGTGTTCCTTTATTTATTGAGTGATGGATTTCTTAGTTTATATTAGTACCTATTGTATTCAGCGCAGTGCATTTATTTAAAATTTAATTAATCAAGTCTCAACCATAATTACGTCATATCAATTAGGTTGGTTCAAGTCCAAATGCAATTCGGATTAAATGGTATAGTTAGTTAAATACCTACCTACTTACAATAATTTTATATTTAATTAGTTACTTAGGTAAATAGGTAATACTACCTACCTATCAAATTATTTTCTTATAAATTTGTCTAGAAAACTTAGATTAATGTTTCCATTACACAGATTAAATTAAGCTCAAAATTGACTAGTTAAATGCATAGTTTAGGAATCTTAGAAAAACGAAGTTTTCCCAAATATTTACGCAACTAACAAAACACAATGTAAGTAAACAAACAAACTAATAATAGATGTACCCACAACCAGTAGCACAGATTTAGACTAGGGATAGATACCGCATAATAATTTTAGATATTACCTATATTGGGAAAACCGAGCGTGTCATGTTTTGTTTAATCGTCATCATCTCCCAGCCTTCCCTTATTTCACGGGGTCGGCTACCTAATCTAGGAGATTAAACGAGGGTACTGGATTTTACACAGAGCGACTGCCATCTGACCTTCGCAACCCAGAAGGGAAACCAGACCTAGTCCTAAATTAGGCTTTGGCAGGTTAGTGGCCAACCCAGCTGTTCTCAAGTTTTCAAGCCACCACTGCTTAGCAATGGACTCCGACATAGTTTAACGACTAATATCTACGATATAAACCGGGACCTATGGCTTAACGTGCCTTTAACAAAATGTCATGTAAGAATTATAATTAGATTTCTTGTGAATTGGAATTGGACATTCAAGCAATTAATATTGGATCAAATATAGAAGAATTTATCATCATCATTATGACAACAACAGATATCACGTTTGTGCATTAAGAGGTCACTCCGTAAATAGTCTTCCATACAAACACTCGTTAATTCCTTCGGCGTGTCGATTTTACGGAGGGATTAGTATATAGTAGATCGTTAAAATTATTCACGGATTGCCTTTTTAAAATATAGTCATATTTTTAATAGCCTCTTGGAAGGGACGGCTTGCGGTATCTATCCTATTCTAACTCCGAGGCCAGTAGTAAGTAGCATTGAAAACAACATGTTAACAACTCATATTAATATCCATACATTCCAATCAAGACGCGAGTCTGTCAACTGCTACAACTAGCCGTTTGAACATTGACACGTGACGTCAAGGTAGTGTTAAGGGTGACCTTTTCTATTGGACGTTTTTCCACTAGACGGCACGTCCACGGCAACGGCACGGTATCGTCGATGATGTCGTGGAAGCTTAGAGCAACACGGCCTTCCGCTCGCCCGGGAAGGTCGTGTTGCTCTAAGCGTGGAAGAGATAATGTATGAAAATAAATGAAATTATTATGGTTTGTTATTGAGGAAACACTTGTACTTATTCCTTCCTTAATCCTTAATAACAAACTATAAGACGAAATTCCACCAAGCGCCGACAATCGCAAGTATAAAATGATAAACAAGGTAGCTTTAAAAAGAATTCAAACAACCCGACTGTATTACCTATAAAAACATGTTTTAATGCATTATTTTTCCAAAAATTGAGCGTTAACATAATGAATCATGTATATATTTGTGTTCTCCTTTTAATTACCTTTCTTTTGATACCCCACTCGATAGGTTAAGTCAATTTTTTTTAATACTTACAATTTTGCGCCTAAAATCCGCCATTTTGAATTTTGAAAAATTACACCTATTATGTAAGAACACTCGGGTGGTTGAGACCAATCGAACGATACTTGATTGTTGAATTCCATTCAGCCGTTTCGGAGATACGAGGTAATAAAGAAATATCAGGACAAACATACATACATACAAGATACGCGCGAAAAACATAACCCTTCCTTGACAGTCGGGTAATAATTTTATTATTGGCACGCTTTTCCACTTGCACGTGTTTTGTATTCGCTTGTTTGTGCGCTCAGAGTGGCACTAAGTGGATGATATCGTCGACGATATTACTGTCATAGTGGAAATAAAGAGCCACAGTATCGTGACGATAACGTTATCGTGCCATTGCCGTACCGTCTAGTTGAAAAAAAGCCATTAACATGACTGACTGTAGGAAGTAGAAAAATATGACTTCCGGGGAAATAAGTTCATGTTATTCAAAGTGGCATGCATGCGACCATACCACGCACTCCCATTGGAGCCAACCAAAATTGCTGACAGGGAATTCAAAATTCAAAATTCTTCCTTGCTGGACTGGGAGCGAGAGAAAAACATAGAATGTGCCAGCTGCATATCCTCCCGGGCATGCTGTAAAAGTCAGCTAAGGGATTCGATGGTTTCAGTATTGTAATTTAGGCGATGGGCTGACAACCCGTCACTATAGCGATATACTACCATAAACACCTATAATAACCCTCAAAACTTGTCAGACGTGGCGGAACGACCTTTGGGTCGTTTTTCGCTCTGCCTACCCCTTTAGGGATAAAGGCGTGATTTATGTATGTATGAATGTATGTATGAATTCAAAATGAGGGTATACTAGAGTCAACAGGAAACTTAAAACAATCATAAATACACAGTCTTATTTACAGACAGAATAAAAAGCTCTCTAGTTCAGAAAAGTTGAAAGTTGTTTCCAATCAACAATTTTTAAAAACGAAAATTATATTATTTTTATTAGTCGTGTAACATTGGTTATGGTTAAACTGGTTATGGACTATAAATCACATCATCCAGCAAAACTTGACCACTATACACCAGCACATAAACATGCGTATACGTTTAAACTATAGTTTTAAGGCAATAATTTCAGACTATCATACCACAGTCAATGGTTACTTATTAAACAGAGTATGCAATTTATAAACGCGCGTCACAATATGGTATCATCATTGAGGGAGCACTGATCGTGATCAAGATCAGTTTACAACCACATAGCAATGGTATTTGTTCCCATACTGAACTGGAGGGATTGAAAGACAGAATAGAACCATCAGTTAACAAAGCTTAACTAAAGTCCGTTCGCTTAGATACCGTCGCCTTTACAGGCGGACGGAGTTCTTTGAAAGGCGACGGTATCTAAGCGAACGAACTTTAGTTACCTACTTTTTCAAAGAAGTTCTTCTAGTCAATTAATTTTATACTTCTTCATGCAAAATTACCACTTCGATCAGCTGAGTCAACGAGTTCAGTTTCGTTGACTCAGTAACACCTTTGAATTTTCGCGACACCGCCCCTTTATATTTCTATATAGCGACTCTCATATTTCTATTGATTTCTAAAGTCTGGGAAGAGAATCAACTGGAACATTCTATGCTTATTTATCGCTTTATGGAAGATACAAATTACAATACAAAATCATGTTCCATACGCACACCAATCATAAAGTACCAATGCAATGCAACTCGTGCAAAGTTAGTGCTGACTTGATCTCGATAAAAAATATCGATAAAGAAATTCATGGGCTTGCAATTTGATCCTAGCCCGATTCAGAAGGCTAAAGAGATGACTGAGAGAGAGAGTCGACGACGGAGTGAGCTCAAGCGAAAACCTCAAAGCACTTGACATTCCCGCAGGCAGATTAAAAATAGAGCGTGCTTGGCGCTGGTCTCTGATGGTGGTTGCAAGCCACAGAAGAGTAAAAGGCATTGGGACCTCTCAACGACTTCTCTAATCAGTGATGCAAGCCCAAAGGAGGTACAAAGGTTGCCTGTAAGGAATTACTCAAGCAATAAGATCACTTTCATATTTTGTCCTAGCAAAGTACTAAGTGTAATACGATTTGAAACTAGCATAGCATAATTAGCTGTCAACTATAAGTTTGTCAATTTATAATAAAACACTCATTTCACTAGTTCCACTGAATATATAAGGGGCATGGCATTTACGAAGCGGTGCGTCGTCGCCAATGCGTCGTTTTTGTTTAGATACTTCAAATCAAGCTGCGCTGCGCAGACGTAAATTACATACAATATTGACGCGCCTCCGCCTCGCCCGCGCCACACCGCTTCCTATTTGCCATGCCCCTAATTTATCATCAGGCAGCCTGATGATGAAGTGACGAAACCGGTCGCAAAATAAATTATATATTCAGTGGAACTAGTGAAATGAGTATTTTATTATAAATTAACATGGAGTTCCATCAAGAAATTACGACACAAAGTATAACATACTTATAGGCTTGTCTCAAATTCCATCGACCTACGAATAACTTGAAAGGTGAACTATCGATAGTTCGATTTATCGATAATCGGACAACAACATTAGTTTAATCGTGGCCACATGCGTCCGCGCATCTGTTAATGAAAACGAGACGCATCGATAAATACCACATTGTGTCGCCAATTGATACGTACAGACATAAATCATGCCTTAATGGGGCAGGCAGTGCGTCAACGTATCAATAACAAAGTACGCTTATATCTTACAGTTCTTCATGGCATCAAGTTGAAGTTTCTTCCATGCTGGACTGGGAGCGATAGAAAAACATAGAATGTGCCAGCTGCATCTCCTCCCGGGCATGCTGTAAAAACCAGCTAAGAGATTCGAGGGTTTTAGTGTATTGCGATTTAGGCGATGGGCTGACAACCCGTCACTATAGCAATACAGGGTGGTCAAAAAGTCGTGGATCAAACGAAACAGGGAGATAGAGGAGGTAATTTCCAACAAAAAATCTTTCCCCAGCATGGCCATAACTTCATTGCACGAAAAGATATGAATTATTTTAGTTTTTTCAATAAAATTACCGAGTTTTTTTACAATTTAATCTGTAAAAAATTAAATTGATTAAAAACAATAAAAAAAATGCTGTTGTATTATGAGTCGATAATGTATCAATACTACAAAAATTGTTTTGCAGCTCTTGGTATCAAACTTAACGAGCAATGATTTTTTTTCCGTAAATTTTGAAGCGTTACAAAAAATTACTTCACACTTTAAGAGCACTTTTTGGAAAAAAAAATGTATTACGGAAAAATGACCTTGTATTAAAAAAACTTGCTGGTTTAATGCTGATTCAAATGAGGTACAACACTTTACTCTTTGATCTTTAGTTTTGGATTTATGGTCGTTTTTTCATATCAAGGTGCAAATTTCATCAAGTTAGCCTTATTTTTAAATTTATTAGTTTATCATAAACTGCTAGTTTTTTGTACGTTGGAACGCTAGAACTGTTCTTGTCACAATTAGGATTTATGAAACGGACAGACACTGTTTCACATTAACTAACCTAACCTAACCTAACCTAACCTAACCTAACCTAACCTAACCTAACCTAACCTAACCTAACCTAACCGGTGGATTGGTCGAGGCGGACCTATTGCATGGCCACCCCGGTCACCCGACCTAAATCCCATAGACTTTTACAAAAACCAACGTACAAAAAACTAGCAGTTTATGATAAACTAATAAATTTAAAAATAAGGCTAACTTAATGAAATTTGCACCTTGATATGAAAAAACGACCATAAATCCAAAACTAAAGATCAAAGAGTAAAGTGTTGTACCTCATTTGAATCAGCATTAAACCAGCAAGTTTTTTTAATACAAGGTCATTTTTCCGTAATACATTTTTTTTCCAAAAAGTGCTCTTAAAGTGTGAAGTAATTTTTTGTAACGCTTCAAAATTTACGGAAAAAAAATCATTGCTCGTTAAGTTTGATACCAAGAGCTGCAAAACAATTTTTGTAGTATTGATACATTATCGACTCATAATACAACAGCATTTGTTTTATTGTTTTTAATCAATTTAATTTTTTACAGATTAAATTGTAAAAAAACTCGGTAATTTCATTGAAAAAACTAAAATAATTCATATCTTTTCGTGCAATGAAGTTATGGCCATGCTGGGGAAAGATTTTTTGTTGGAAATTACCTCCTCTATCTCCCTGTTTCGTTTGATCCACGACTTTTTGACCACCCTGTATACATAATCAACTGTAATAAAATAACCCTCAAAACTTGTCAGACGTGGCGGAACGACCTTTGTTTAGGTCGTTTTGCTCTGTCTACCCCATTAGGGATACAGGCGTGATTTTATGTATGTATGTTATATAAGGCTTTAGACAAAAATCATCAAGTATATTTTTAGGTTTGTACTTACGTTTAGTATCGAATTGTTTAGGTTTAATCGTGTGCCGAATATAAAAAAAATACATAATGGTATATTGGTCATGCAAGAAATGTTAGTTCCCTTTTCATTAATCTTATTTCAGTTTTTAAAAATTTGACAGACGTGGCGGAACGACCTTTGATTAGGTCGTTTACGCTCTGTCTACCCCATTTCGGATAAAGGATATGTATGTATGTATGTATGTATTATTTCAGTTTTCAAACCATGCAGTCTTACCATGTGTTTAATATTTATTGCAGATGTATCCGAATGCGACCCAAAGTGGGGTCTCGGGATTTGACTCATGGTTTCTTGATTTCTGTATGGAAATACAAACAAAATGTAAATAACAAAAAAAAAAAACATAACATCACGACTATAGAGTTTAGGAACACGTTTATAGCACCGCCAAAATTCTTTTTCTTCTGTCGTGTGGGTTTTCGAGTCGATCGACCCGATGAACTTTGGTGTCAGAGTTTTTAAACCGCCTAACAGCACCATCTGACATGTTGCACGACTGTGACATATTATGTGAAAGTGACTTTTTTGTGAAATTGCTTTAAATTTAATATTTAATAGTGTACTTAATGAAATTTGACTTGTAAAATGTATATTTTTACCAATAAACATCTGAATCTGAATCTGAATCTGTACGTACTTTCTTCCCTTTTTTCAAGTAAGAACTAATATATACATTCCGAATAAGTGTAGTTAATCATTCCAAGAAGAGGACACAAATAAGGAAAATTGAAAGTCAATTCGAAATTTTAATTATAATTATCCCTACATTGATATTTTTATTTATTTTGTGATTTTCCTATCATAGTAGTTAAGTAAATAGATGTAATTAATTAACCAAACTACATAAATAAAGTAACTGACACTGAAAAATCTGTTGAATGTTTTATGAACTATTTAAATTATTCATTTAATTCACCTGTCGATACAATATAGGTTGTTAGCCGTTTACCATAATTGTGTTTGTGTGTGTAAATGTAAATGTAGGGTAGCACATTGTGTTAGTGTGCGTGAGTACGGAATGGTAAACCTATAGTTACGCAAACAAGGGCACGTGTCTGTGGCCCGTATTTATAATCAGCTCTCAAGAGTGACAGCGAGTTTGAGTTCGTATCAGAAATGTCATTTCAGTACAAAACGACCTGTCAAATCCATACTTAATATTGCTCTCAATCTTGAGATCGCTTTATAAATACGAGCCTGTATGCACGTACAACCACAAGTATGGCCGAGCGGCAGTAGTGAGATAAAACAACATAGATTCGATATTCTACCTATTCGCGTTTTTTTAATAAATATTTTTACCTACCTATACTTTACCCATTATTACTACGACATGAATGACCAAACCTACAATTTACTAATATCACAAAACTCTTCATTTATTGGCGATTAAGTATCATTACTGTAAACCGGATTCGAATCCACTACCTACGTCACTACCGCCAAGCCATGACCCTCACGGCTAGGAAGAAAAACCTGTTGATTTAACCTTAGATCACAATAACACGTCACTATTATAATTCTAATGTTTTAATTTTTATTGTTGAAGTTATTTTATAGGCTTTTACTGGGCGCCAGTAATCTGTGCTTTTAACATAGAGGAATATAATATACTACTTTTACCACCTATTTTTATGAACGGATGATTAGTTGTCGAGTTGACATTGAACAATAGTATATTATGCACCGAGGGAATAAAACAGTGTCTAGCGTCACGGGCAGCATATTGAATCCTGAGCGGAATGAGGGAATTATGACAAGAATCCTGAATGTAGCGAGGGGTTCAATACTGCCCAAGACGAAGACACCTTTATTCCCGAGGAGCATACTATACTTTATACACCTACTGCACAGATTACTTAGACGGCGACAGGCGCCTGTAAGATATTACCTATACCTCAAAAATATATCTAATCTAATCATGTAATGTTGGTGAATAAACATTAAAAACATACCAGAAGTAACGGATCCGAAAGTCAATTAGTCAATACACAATCATAATACACAATCCACTACTTATTTTCCAAAGAAAGAATTGTTCACATTTAATAATATATTCAACATAAATAACAAAATACGATACAATACTAGTCGTCATTGGGCGCTTTTCCACTAGACGGCACGTCAACGGCAACGGCGACGGCACGGTACCGTCGACGATATCGTAGGTGAGATAATGTATGAAAATCAATGAAATTATATGACACGCTTTTCCACTTGCCGGCACGGCACCGTCACGGCATGTCATCGATTCCCATAGGTATTGTCACGTGATCGTCGCCGTGCCGTCGCCGTTGCCGTTGACGTGACGTCTAGTGGAAAAGCGCCCATTATGTCTTCTGGAGTCAAAACTTTAATTTCACAAAGGTTGTCTGGTAGAGATCGCTGCCAGCGATAAGACCGCCTTTGTGCACATTTATTCATTTTTGTTTTTGTTTGAATGTTATTTGTTAATGTGTGCAATAAAGAGTTTTTACTTACTTACTTACTAATTTCACTCGGCAATACACGGAAATGAAGTCAAATTCAGAAACAAAAACAAACAAAAACTTTTGCAAAAACATACCTACCGCGTTTTCTTTTTTTAGTTATTTTTTTATACAAAACAAAGGGCACATATAGATAACTAGTCATACAGCCTTTTAACACTCGCCGGGTGGCGCAGATGGCCAGTGTGGACACAGTTTTAATATACGCACAGCCATATATTTTTTTCTGAAAATTATTTTCTTAGTAGTTCACGTGACATTCCAAATTCAAATCTCATTATAACCCTGGGGATGTTATGGAATTCAGTACAACTTTTAATCCCTAGGGAATATTTTGCTGCATTAAGGGTCTATGTGCTCGCGGCAACTGTCCCTTTCAAACCAATGACAGAATGCGCGCTCTGTCCTTTTCTAGCATGGGGCTGTTTCAAGCCGATTTCATATATTTTTGCATATATCTCAATGTATACAAAAAGTATTGAAAAACAGAGTTGATTATGATGTTCTTCATAATTATACGGTGATTTCGATATAACATTTGCTGTTTCTAAGCTCATAGAAATGTCACAGTTGTTCAAATTCGGCATTGAGACGCCAGATTTTCATGATATTTCTGATGATTTCCTGGTGTAATCATAGTATTTTTAGATTATATCTATGAATCTAGTTGTTCTCCATATTTTAGAGAAGCTAACCATATATAGATTTATTGAAAATTCAACTATTAACTATACTAACAAAGTCAAATGCCGGACCGTGTTTAGCCCGATTTAGAGTACTTCCCTCCTTAAACGGAAGTAACTTGACTTAAAAAAACGAGCTAAAATGCTAGGTGGTATATAAAATGTTTAATTTTGAGTCGAAATGCAATTTGACAGACTTTAGAAAGTTGTATCTACTAGTATCCAATGCTGATGATGAAATTGATGACACAGAGTTGACTATGCTTAATTAATGATAACATTGATAACGAATTAATGAACGACTCAAGTAAGTTATTTTAATGGGTAAATTAAATAATTTGACTACCTGCAGACTACAGTATGATATGCTAAAGTTAGTCATGTAGGTATATTTGCAGTAATTTTTATATTCATTTTCCGTAGCAAGAAATCGATATCCCGATCCTAGTAAAATCATAGATAAAATGCTTGTGTTATTGTTTTTGTGTTTCTATCGTTTCTGCTTTTATTTTTCATACATACATACATACATATAATCACGCCTTTATCCCTAATGGGGTAGGCAGAGCGTAAACAACCTAAACATAGGGCGTTCCGCCACGTCTGACAAATTTTGAGGGTTATTCCAGATGGATCGGTATATTGCTATAGTGACAGGTTGTCAGCCCATCGCCTAAATTACAATACTGAAACCATCGAATCCCTTAACTGACTTGTACAGCATGCCCGGGAGGATATGCAGCTGGCACATTCTATGTTTTTCTCTCACTCCCAGTCCAGCATGGAGTTAATTTATTATTCAAAGGTTTTATTTTGCAATAAAACACAATGCTACCCACTTTTACATTTAAAACACAAATACATAAATTTTGTGATAAAATACATCCCAGTCAACTTAGAAGCATATAACAAGAGCATCGTGTTATAATTGAAAAAATGTACACTAGACTAGAGCATTGTTTAACACCCTGTATTTACCATGAGATAATAACGTAAATAGAAACCATATAGTCAAAGGAAAACCAGAGGTTTGACCTCTGCAGCTTAGGGGGCGTTTATCAACTACGTAACACATAACTAAGCACAAATAATAGGGGTATGGGATAATTGGAGAATTAATCAAATTTTATATCCACATAAAAGTAAATGCAACATAAAATAAAAATACAAACAGTAGGAACACATACAGGGTGGTAATTTAATTGCGTGCCATAGCTTAGGGAGTTCGTCACCAACTGGGCTCCTAATTAACTCCTCCCTAGGGCCCAGTCGATGACTTATAAATATTCAATTTTAAGTAAAAGTGCAGAATAATAGCGACTTAAAAACTATGTTTGTATTTCACCTATTTTATTATGTGAATCTACTTCTGTAGTACATTAATGTCCCCTAATAACAAATTATATTATAGCAGGGACCTGCTAATATAAAAGGAAAACTTCTAGCTGACCTTACGCCAAGTTATTTATAATATGCAGTCTTTATGGTAAATGTATATGTAAGGTAATGCCCGGATGGTGTAGTGGATAGGGCCGCGGCCTTCTGTGCAGGAGGTCGTGGTTCGAATCCCACCACGTACCAATGTGTTTTTCGGTTTTCGAATTTCATATATACGTTTATTCGGCGCTTTTACGGTGAAGGAAAACATCGTGAGGAAACCTGCACACACGATATTTTGGACTATTTATTTTAGTTTAGCTTTTCGGAATCACTTATTCATACCATAACAATAAGGAAAAGCTTACAGAGAAGACATAACCAGGATGTGTTTCTAAGAACGCGATTGGACTTTAGCCAAAACTCATATTCATTAATTCCTGACAAAAGTGAAGTGAGTGAAATTAATTTTTCCAAAATTTTTATATTTCGTAACTTATTTCGTGATTTCTAACTATTATTGTAGGTACATACATTAACAATAAAAAAAAGCACATAAAAATCGTAGCTAAGACTGAAAAAAAAAAAATATTGAAAAAGCGCAGGAAAAATTCAATTCAAAGAATATTACTCATATTATTCCTTGTATGTTGCAGCCTATTCTTTAGCTGAATTATCAATATTGCAAGCATTCTAAAAAGATTAGACTTGTAATTCAGGAAATAAAGCAAAAAAGGTAAAAAACAAAATAGTAATAACTACTAGAAATATTTACCTACTCAGTGTCTCTAACCCAGTCGATTCAAGTTTTTTTTATGAAGGACCCCGAAAAAATACGCTGACAGGCTAGCAATATTTCAGCGTCATAGAAATATACCTAGTCGGCGTGACATTCATATTGATGTTCATGAACATGTCAGTTTTGATCACATACAGAAATTTGAATAAATTTTCTGCCAAGATTTCAATATCATAGTTGTCAGTCTTGTCAGTCCATACTAGAGAGCAGCTGATTATTAATTCGATCATTACATTAGATTACATTAGACATTACATTAGACATTCAGAATAAAGATGAGGTATTTATGAAAAGCAACTTACTCTTCACGCTAAATCTTCCAAATTTGAATATTCCGAAAAAAAAGTCTTCATGAAAACACCATTGTCTTGTCCATTAAAAACAAATAAACGCCAAGTGACGTCACTGGCATTATAAAAACATTAGCACTGATCACGACACTGAATCGATTAACACAATCGATTAAAATTATAATCACAATTCTAATTTATACTCAAAATACTGGCCACTAACAATCAGATGGTTTTTGTTTACATTTTCGGTCGCAGTTGGCAGGAACGCAGTTCTATTTTCAAACAGGTCACTTTTTTTTAAAATAATGTCACGTCCACTGAGTTCCGAATGTGAAAGTATATTAGGTCCATTTCACACGCGAACAGGATGAGTAGAACTCCGATCCAGAATTCCAAATTTGAAATTTGCGAGACAGTACGATATACGTCTATTTGCTGCGAAAGCGGATGCCATACTGAAGTTGGCATCATGACTTTGCTCCCTTTGCTCTGTTATTTTTTTTCTGTAGCACGTTCAGTTGCTTTTCCGGGCTTTTCTTGTTATTTTGTTTATCGATAAAGTAAGATTATTGGTTACGTTGTTTATGCTTTTTGATTTATTTAAAGTTTGAATCAAGTTTTTGAACCTGTTCTGTCTGTTTTGTGTTTTTAAAACATTGGCCTCAGATTTAAAATAATACTGTATTAAAATTTTATGAATTTAATTCAAAGGTAATTTTTAATGAGCTTTTTTCTATTTATTTCGATATGAGTGAACATTGACTTCTGTTTTTTGGTTTGAATTAAATAACCAGAAAAAAAGATTTAAATCAATCACATTAGATAATTTTAGATAAATTCTTATTATCACAAAACACATTAAGAAGTTTATTTTAAGCAAATGATGCAGGTAGGCTTTTTTTACATATCAGACACACAGGTATTTCATTACATAGGTTCTTTTTATATTTAAAAATTATGGACATGGGTCAATAGAATCCAGTCTTCCACTTTTATTTTATCACAGTTTCTGAAGATCATTTTTATGAAGATCAAAATTCTGAATCAGCTAAATAAGACGCGCACTTTTATTTTATTTTTGGTCGTTTATAATAATAGAAACACTTTTTATCTTTTATTTTTCAAAATTAGAACGAGGTGTATCGGCCACTTAATATAACAACTGACAAGAAGTAGTGCGAATAGAATCTAATTCTAAATTTAAAATCGTCCAAGGTTCCTACTGTGTTCCTACTATGTTAATGCCGACGATTATGTATGGGTGACGTTGGCAATTGTTTATGAAATGACTGATTTTGATTGGATAATATAATTGGTTTATAACCTTAAGAATGAATAAGCAAGGTGAGGGTTATAACTAACCTTCTAAGATCCAAAATAAAGGGTGTCCCTAAAATGAGCTCAATATGATTCACTTTTTCACGCCTAAATGGCTGAACAGATTATGATAAAATTTAAGGAAGACTCCTGTTAAGTTCAATTTCATCAGTAAATAAGACGTTTATAATTTAAATTATTACTTTTACATAATGAATGAAATTTTACCGTGTATAGTAAACTATAAAATGGGATCAAGGTACTTGCTACTATGTACCTTAGAAAACTCTGTGATATTTCATAATTATTTGCTTTGCCTATCATCTTATCACTGACAAAGATGCATTGATGTTTTCTTAAAGAAATTCATAAAATTGGGATCACATGTTATTTTTTTAAATTAAGTTAACCTTTTTAGAATTATGAACTTTTAAAGATCAACTATGTAGATTATATTCATTGATCTTTAGTTTCTTCATTGTAATGCTGTTGACTTCAGAATAACAATAAAATAAAATTGGTTTTCTGACCGGGGTGATGAACATAATATTTTGACTAATAATACAAAATGTGTATGAGATACTAAAAAATATGTTCATTTCGTAAAAAAAAAACCAGGGGTAAGTTGTTCAGTTTCATCGACTGATCAACTCCTATCAGCTTGCGTTATGCTGTCCCTTACACTCCGTATTATGCCAAATACACTTACTTCTGCATCAGTATTCGCGCTGAAGAGGAAGCAGTTGAGAAGACCCTCTTTCTCATTCAGCAGGATGTAGAACATCTCCTCAGGATGGCCGGGCACTTGACTGGCCCTGGTAAAAAAATGATATATGTACCTATATTCTAAGTATACCTATCTAGGCCCAAACTAAGTAAAGCAATTTAATTAATTGTTTAGCTTCCATGCTGAAATGGGAGCGAAAGAAAGACATAGAATGTGCCAGCTGCGTCTCCTCCCGGGCATGCTGTAAAAACCAGCTAAGGGATTCGAGGGTATATTGTAATTTAGGCGATGGGCTGACAACCTGTCACTACAGCAATATACAGATCTATCTGGAATAACCCTCAGAACTTGTCAGACGTGGTGGAACGACCTTTGTTTGGGTCGTTGACGCTCTGCCTACCCCATTAGGGATACAGGCGTGATAATATGTATGTATGTATGTTATACTCCTCTCTTTGTAGTCCTCCGAACTACATTTCCTAGTATATTATCTACCTTTTAACTCCATTACTGGAAGAGTACGGGTCGAAATTAATATAAAAGCTACTGGTCTCCAGAACGTATACCTTGTGTTTGGGTAGTAAAAAGACTTACGTTATAAAAAATTACCTAATAATGTCAACCAGACGATGGACAATAACCGGCTCAAAGTTTCCGTTATAAGCTTTAAGACATCCTTCTTCTATTGCGATACTCAGCTGAAAAATACAAACAGCCTTGATAAATAATACAAGTAGACTAAAGTAGTATAAAACAACAGTAAATGTCAATTGTAATGAAATTTTTCGAGGCAGGTGATAAGGAGATTGCCTTAGATACAAAGAGACCAGGCATACCTTATCCCTCGTGCCAGTAGCTCGAATTTCCCTGAGCAGCCAAGGCAGCATGGAGTTGGAAAACCGCTTGTCCATGGCGGTGAATCCGAGGTAGGTAACGGATAGCAGCTTGGTCTTCATCTTCACAGTCTGAGGATAAACACAGGTAATATACAGGTTATGGACGAGGAGTCAAAACAAAACATTCATCTGCCAGCTGGCTGTTATACTACAGTGCTATCGATTCGTGGAAATCTTAACCAAAATTGTTACGGTCCCTTTCTGTTCTCTCAGGATAGACAATGAGAGGAGACCATTTTCTTGATTTTAGTCAAGATTTAAGTAGTGATTTCGTGCGAATCGGTACTAGTGTAAGTACATACATATAATCACGCCTTTATCCCAAATGGGGTAGGCAGAGCGTAAACGACCTAAACAAAGGTCGTTCCGCCACGTCTGACAAGTTTTGAGGGATATTCCAGATTGATCTGTATATTGCTATAGTGACAGGTTGTCAGCCCATCGCCTAAATTACAATACTGAAACCCTCGAATCCCTTAGCTGGTTTTTACAGCATGCTCGGGAGGAAATGCAGCTGGCACATTCTATGTTTTTCTAGTGTAAGTATTGTTATTTAAATGAAAAACTGTTCTTCTTCTTCTTAGCGAGTGGATTTTCGAGTCGAACAACGACCCGATACACATTTCAATCTCAATCAATCAGTCGATAAAAATTGCCCTCAATATTTATCAAACATGGTTTTTACTAGGCGCTTTACGCTCTGCCTATACCCCGTAAGAGATAAAGGCGTGACTTTATGTATGTATGTATGTATTGTATAGGGTATTATACAGCCTGCAATCCAATCAATGAAAAAGTTGACCCTGATATTATTATTCGTACGACATTTGATCGCGGTTCGATAAACTATCAGGCGATATTATCCTAGCAACACGCGGGTTGTAGACTGGCATGTTCACAACAATCTAAAATTCTACAATTTCATCGTTGATCCGATAACATACTCGATACTTCTAGAAAAAAAAGGAACTAATATTAGGTATATTTTCTTTGCTTTCGATGACGGGCCATTAATTTCGGGGTCCTTCATACAAAAAACTCCGTATTGACTGGGGTACTGCTTTTTGCGCAGAGGATCTCGACTCGAGTTCGAATCGCATGCTAGACTAGAAGTAAGCATTTTAGATATCCTATTTTTTTTTCAGATATTTCCTGGTTTTTGGCGCGGTAAATATTTTAAATCGGCGGAAATAAATATGTAACCGAGAATGAAAGGACAAGCGAGAATCTAGTTCTAAGACAGCAAATGACAAAGAATGGCAGATAGTTAGTTTAGTAGTTACCAACTCCACCTTAGAGCAACACGGCCTTTCCACGGCCTGGGCGGAACGGAAGGTCTTGTTCTTGGGCGTACCCAGGTTTTGGGTCAGAGGGGTGCAAATCACTACTCGGCTTTGGGCCAGGCGGGGGGGGGGGGGGGGGGGAAATCACCGGGGGGGGTCCAGTGGTCCAGTGGTCTGAGCCATGGGCTCTCGATCCGGAGGTCCTGGGTTCGATTCCCAGGGGGAGAACGCAAAGTTGATATTTGTCAATTTATCACTTTGTGAGATTTTCCCCAGTTTGGTTAGGACATTGCAGGCTGAATCACCTGATTGTCCGAAAAGAAAAAAAGATTCCGTGCTTCGGATGGCACGTTAAGCCGTCGGTCCCGGTCGCTGTCTTTGATAGTGGTCGTTACTGAAACCATGTCAGAGGCCTATAGCTGTATGCTACTAGGTGGTTTGAAAACTCTGACACCAGGGTTTATCGGGTCGTTGTTCGACTCGAAAATCCACTCGCTAAGAAGAAGGTACGCCCATGGTCTAAGAACTCCACTAAAACGGATATAAAACTGGTCGTACATTTAGGTGTCTAACCAACCTGACCTTAGGAAACTAGTTATTTAAATTTTTTGTTTATGTAAAGATTATACATGTTGGTATAGACGCCAGAATCGATATTGATATCGATCGATGGTAGAAATCTATAGCTTCCCTATATTTTGAGGTTTCTGACAACGACAAAGCAGGAAAAACATGGAACCGACGACGGCGTAGGTAACGTGCCCTCCGATCCGAACCGAAGTTTTTTTTTTTTCAGGCATTCCATTTGGGTAGCAGGATGCATTGTTCATCAATCATAACAAAACTGTTTTTTTTTTTCGATTCGATATGTTTTTTTATTTTTTTTTTGTTTTTGGCAATTCTGCCAGTGTCGACTGTCGAGTGTAGAACAGAAATTTTTGCCCGATTTGTTATACATTGCTGCTTAGCTTCAGTTCAGTAGTTTTTCAAGTAAGACTCGTGCACAAGCAATAATGTAATGTCAAAACGGGCCCGATCGGCAGGGAAGTGTAATCGCTGCTTTAGACTTAGGCAAGTTTGAGTTTGTATCAGAAATAGGCTTGCCAACCGTCCCGGATTTTCCGGGACGTCCCGCTTCTGGGTCGATTTTGGGCCGTCCCGCCGTGACCCCTTGCGGGACGCCTATTGTCCCGGAAATCAGAGATTGATTGACATTATTAGTGTTTAGGTATCTCATATCAACTATCCTCGGATTGGGCAGTAATTTGTTACACACACAGTATTAAAATTTCATTGTTTATTTCGCGCGAGGAGCCATCGGTGTTCGTTCGTGGTTCGTTCACAGCGCGGGGGGCGGGAGGGATGGCTGGCGCGCGCCTCGCTCCGCCCGAGACTTACCTAGTTTTTTTCTTATCCACTTTGTATTTTATTTAGACGAGCATGTATGAAGAGTGATGAAAGTTAGTAGACGAAGCGAAAGAAGTGTGTCACGATCGTAGCAAGTGGAAGGAAGTGGTCTCTGCCTACCCCAATGGGAAAGAAGCGTGACACCGACATAGTATATGTATGTTATGTATGTATTTTGTATGTGGTATGTTGTGTCCCGCACAATAGACCCAAGTCCCGGATGCCGAGCTGGATAATCCCGGAAATGCAGTTTTTGTAGTTGGCAAGCCTAATCAGAAATGTCATTTCAGTACAAAACGACCTGTCAAATCCATACTTAATATTGCTCTCAATCTTGAGATCGCTCTATAAATACGAGCCTTATACATAATGGTACTATATAAGGTATAATAATGTTAACTCTTAAATTTTATCAGCGCCTTGGCGTACTAATGCTGTAATGCTGAAAAATTATGTTTTGTTAATAAATAAATAATGTTAAACGCCTTTTGCCACTTTGCCTCTCACGGGGTAGATAGAGCGTTAAACTTATTAAATAATAAACAATTTTTTGGCCAAATACTATAATAATATTATAATATTTATTTAAAATTAAGTTGATAATTTTTAACTTCATGACTAAAATTAGAGGATCATGTAACTTTACCGACTATTTTCGGAGGTCTTATTTACATTCTAAGTATTTTGTATCGGTAGCTAGTGCGAAAATCGTAAATATAGGTAAGTAGGTACTGTGAAGTGAACCTGTAAATAATTACTAGATGTTATGTAGGTGTTAGTGTCACATTATACCTACACAACTTTATTACATACCTAGAATACCGCCGTAAAACCGCAAAAATAAGAATCCTTCGTAACGAACGAGTAATCAATATTTTTCACAAAACCATCCCCATTTCGCTCACTGTTTTTTAATACTTATCACAACACATTTTGACAAGATTTTGGGTGGCAAACACTTTGCAACGTCTCATGCTGTCGGTACACGGAACGGAATTTTTTGTTATTAACACTTATTTTACAAAACAATTATGAACAATGTTTTCCTTGTAGAAACAGCAGAATGAATGGAATCAAAAGACCGTATTGTCAAAATAAATTTCATCGCGGTTACAATACATACAACCTTGTCGCTTAGTTAACGCAACAACAATAACCACTGCTACATTTTCAAACCTTCTTCAACGAATTACCAAAGAAAAACATCAATGTACTACAAAGTCGTGTTTAACATCACGATTTTAATACTGATTCTGTTCAGCGTCATCTGTCGTAAACAAGCAGTACCTACTGCGTGAAAATACAACCTTGAAGACATGAGTAAATTAGATCAGCTACTCGATAAAAGATGGCGCTGAATGTCTCTTCATTTTCTGTCAATTACGTGTTTTCTGAAGTAACCATGGACGAAAATAACTCATTTCAATAAAACTATTTTAACGGATTTAAATTGTATTTTATTTATCCCGGGATCCCGCGACCACGGATCTTGGAAAGGGTCCGAAACGTAGAAAAAATCAAAATAAATAAAATACAAATAAATATGGGCAAGGGTGTCGAGCGGAATAAAAGATGGAACTGTTTTAAACACTAGTTATTATATTTTGAAATCTTATAAAACATTTTGTATGACACCATTTTACAAGCTCCCGAAAAATTAACAAAAGCCCATCAAGTTTCTTCCTATTTTAAAAAATAAGCAGCTCTCTCTCTGTCCCTTTCTTTCATCATTTATTCTCTCATTCACTCATCCCTTTCGTTCCGTTCTACTCAGATTTTCTTGATCCCACATCCGGTCATCCTGACAAAATGACTGGCCTCAGTCATTCGCTCTTCAACCACACTGTATAAAATTATATCTTATTCTAGTAAACAAGCAGTTCAAATGTAATTTGTTAAACTAAAAACAATTTCAAGAAATGGTTTAAACTTCTCACCATAAAACTTCTTACATAAAAATAAAATTTAAACCTCTACAAAAGAACAAAACTAAGTATTTTTTAACTATTTCAAGTTTACAAATAAGCAGCTTTAAACAACAAAACCAAATTAAAATCAAGCCATCTGTCATCTTATTTTTAAGTATCTAAAAAATAAAATTACCAAACCATAACAATTCAAAATAACCGCCTATTAGCTTTCTATACTGACTATAGACACTAGTTAGGTATTAGACATTTTACAAAGAAAAGTTGATAATCAAATAAGTAAACCATTTTACAATGTCTCACAACGTTAACCCAATATTGTTATTATTAACAAAAGTCTAATAAATATTACATACAAAACATAACCAAGATATAATTATTATCAACAAAGGATCAGTCAGGCAATAATAGGCCATTTTTTCATATAATCAGCAGCAGAAGAGGTTCTATTGGGTCCCTCAGTATTAGTACTTACCTTCTGTACTTTATAGCGGTCATTGCCTAAAACACTTGTAACACGGTAGGGCCCTAAAAACTTGGGCTTTAACTTCATAGCCGTACCATACTGCGTTCTCTTTATAGCCACCATATCTCCCTTGCTGTACTTCATACTCTCCTTGCGTTTCCTGTTATAGGATTTGCTGTTTTCCTCTTGGATATTTAGAATTTGTTCTTTGGCTTTCTGTCTTATTTTTTCTCTTTCTTCCATGAAAATATCTCTTCCTTCCTGCATGAGTAAGCTATGAATCTCTATATCTTCTTTTACTCTCATCTTGGTTCCAACCATCAACTCATAAGGTGTACAGTCTACACTTCTTTGGTATGTACTGTTCAGGGAGCGTTGAACTTTGCTCACATGCCGATACCAAAGATCAGGTTGTTCGATACAGAGCTTTGTGAGAACTGAAACAATTGTTCTGTGCATCCTCTCAACCTGCCCATTTCCTCTAGGTACTCCAGTTGTTATCTTCACATGGTCAATATTTTCATCTTTGCAGTATTGCTCAAACTCATTGCTTGTGAAAGCCGTTCCTCTGTCAGTAATTAGTCTTCTTGGGTTACCGAAAGTCTGTTGATGTGTCTCAAGCCTGTCCAAAACCTCTCTGGTCGTTGTACTCTTTGTTGGAAACAGCCATACAAATTTTGTGAAACTATCCACCATGGTAAGAATATAGTTATATTTTTTCTTAGTTTCTGTAAAAGGTCCAATATGGTCCAAATGCAGAGTATCTAGTGGGATGCTATTCTTTTCTATTGGGTGTAAGAACCCTTCCTGCTTTCCTTCCTTCTTCGTAGCTAACAGACATGGAATGCATGTAATAACAAAATCTTCGATTTTCTTATCTAAGTCTCTAATGTAATAATCTTTTCCCAGTAATTCTTTCATTTTCTTCTTTGAAAAATGTCCATTTCCATGTATTTTTTGCAAAATTTCTTTTTCCATTAAAATTGGTACAACCAATTGCTTTTGCTCTCCTTTGTATAAAATCTCATTGTCAATCCAATAGTCCTTGTAGGTGTCCTTTTGCAGAATTTCTTTTATAGCTGATAACCCTTCATCACTGTCTTGTGCTTGCTTTATCTTATCATGCAGGTTTGTTGTCACCATCACCGCCACATAGGGATTTCTGCTCAGTGCATCAACATGCCTCATTCTGGTACCAGATCTGTGCTCTACGGTGTAATTGTAGTCTTGGAGGAGCAGAACCCATCGTGCAACTCGAGTAACTAAATCTTTTTTCCGTAATGTCATCTCAAACGCCGCACAATCGGTGACAATCTTGAAAGGTATACCCAGTAAGTACTTGCGGAACTTCTTCACACCTTCAATTACCGCCAAAGCTTCAAGTTCATAACTTGAATATTTTCTTTCACATTCCGTTGTCTTGCAGCTTGAATAATACACCGGATGCAGTTCATCGTCATCAGGGCATCTTTGCATTAGTATCGCAGAATAGGCATTTATAGAAGCATCCGTGTGTAACTCTGTCGGTAAGTCTGGATGAAAAATCTTTAATACTGGCTTCTCACAAAGTCTTTGTTTTAAATCATTAAAAGCCCTTTTCTCTTCTTCATTAAAATGGAATGTCTGGTTCTTCTTCAGCAGATTTGTCAGTGGTGCAGCTATGGATGCGTAGTCCTTGATGTACTTCCTGAAATATGAAGTTAGTCCTATGAAAGAATGCAGTTGTTTCAATGTTTTAGGTTCAGGGAAGTTCATCACAGCCTCAACATTATCAGATGTAGGTCTCACAGTGCCACCCTCAATTCTGTGACCCAAGTAGTCCACACTGGTTGTTAAAAATTCACATTTCTTCCAATTAATTTCAAGTCCATAATCACTAGCCACCTTAAGCACCTCTTTTAGTCTTTCAACACCTTCTTGGTAGTCTTTTGACATAATAAGCAAGTCATCGATAAAAATCAGTAAGAACCCTTTGGCTATTAAATCCCTGAAGATGATGTTAATGAAGCGTGTAAAATATTTAGGGCAAATTGACAAACCGAAAGGGGCTTTCAGGAATTCATACTGTCCAGCATGTGTCACAAAGGAAGTATACTTCACCGACTCTTCACTGACATTTAAATGGAAAAAAGCATTTTTCAAATCCAGTTTACTGAACACTCTTGCATGAGTCAATTTGTCGATGTGGTCCTCTATGCAAGGTAAGGGATATTCATCTTTAACCATTTTAGCATTTATTTTTCTATAGTCCACACAAACTCTGGTAGTGCTGTCTTTTTTCTTCACCAAAACCAATGGACTTGCATATTCAGAAAAACTAGGCCTGATAATACCATTGTCAAGCCACTCACCTATTTGTTTATCAACTTCTTTTTCTTCTATAATAGACAAACGCCTCGGTCGCTGAGCCACAGGGATGTCGTCTTTCAGTACAATTTTCATTTCAATAGGCGATTCTCTTGTCTTGTTTGGTTTGTAACTGCTCACTAACTGCTGAACCTCTTCCTTAATCTTGGGATCTGTAACAGAACATGGGGGACCTACTACTACCTCACTTGCTACTGCACACAATTTGTTAAACCATACTTCTTGCGATTTCGGTACAACCGTGACTGAACCCTTGTTTAGAATAACAATCTTTTTGCACAAAAATTCCTGCCCTAAAATCATGTTGTATGGCATAACCTCTCGGGGAACAATATGAAAAGTCGAACTAAAAGTTTGTTTATCGAGTTCAAACACCAAAACAAATCTCCCTAAGGATTTAACCTCATTTGCCCCAAGGCCAGACAGTACAACATGATCTTTCTCAAACGTTTGAACTCCTAATTCGAAAAATATTTCATTGGACACAAG
>JARACY010000568.1:0-86746 GCA_029255725.1 Scrobipalpa atriplicella | reverse complement strand
CATTCGTCTTTCATCTCTTGTGTTATCAAACTTTTCTTAACATTTTATCTCGAATTATGAAAAAAAAAAATGGCTTCAACAAAAGTGTTGAGTCATTTTGTGTGTATGGTGGGTCTAAATTTATTTGATCACTTAAAACACATCTATAAAATGTAAGTTAAAAATGTGACAACATAAAGAATTCTTCATAATATCGCAAAACGTAAAATATTCATGACTTTATTATATTTGAGACTTAAGTTTAAAATGCAAATTGCGTCATCTCTTCTCTGCGACCACCTCAACTGGTCGTAAAGCATATTACCATACATGGCAAATATACAGCAATGACCGCACAAACAATTTTTGATCATAGAAAAGATGCGTAAGCTTTCCTCCCCATCTACACCATTCAAGATTTTTGCCTGAAAACTACGCCAACCTGAGCGCCGACGATACCGTTGCCTCCGTAGAAGTTGCGTGCGTAGAGATGCATGGAGCCGCCCTTGCCGCGCGAACACCCGCTCCTGCGGCCCGTGAGCTCGGCCAGCACGCCCACCACGCTCACACCCATGAGGTGCGTCCAGCCGTGACACCGGTAGGACGTGATCAACGTGTCCACATCGCGCATCGCCATGCGCATGCCCACTGCCACAGCCTCTTGGCCTGTGTAATTAAATATGAAGGCATTTAATTAAACGCATACCTTGGAAAGCTTTAACTTGGGCCTTTATGCAATAATCTATACCCTTGAACCTGGGCTTTTTCAAGGTGAGAGTGAACAGGCACTATCGAGGCAACATCATATATGCCTGCATCATCACTTCCCATCAAGTGAGATGGTGGGAAAATAATTGCATATATGCTTATAAAAAAATACTAATAGGACAGAACAGTTAAGTTATTTTTTTAGATGGTTGTTAGTTTGTTATTTATTTATTAGAATTTACTAGAAATATTTTTAAACTTTACTGTATTATTTAAGAAGAGGATTAGCCACCACTTCAGGACTTCCATGCTGGACTGGAGTGCTAGAAAAACATAGAATGTGCCAGCTGCATCTCCTCCCAGGCATGCTGTAAAAATCAGCTCAGGGATATGAGGGTTTCAATATTGCAATTTAGGCGATGGGCTGACAACCTGTCACTATAGCAATATAAAGATCTATCTGGAATAACCCTCAAAACTAAAAAGCACAGAGAAGAATCATGAAATACAATTTTAGATTTATGGAACAGATGAAGACTTATAAATTTTATAACCATATCCAATTTACCTGAGTACAAGTGACAGAATCCTCGGATGATTTTCTCCTTGTAAAGGTTACCGGAGGCAGTTTCGATGCGTCGCATGACAGCCAACTTTTCGTACATCTTCAGGGCATCTTCTGATGTGAGGGGTGCTGTTTGTGCAGGGCCCTTGTCCAACTTGTGGAGTTTATAGGGCTACAGAACAGAAAAATATATAAATAATCAGTTTCTTTTTTTGTGGAAGTCCATCAGTCAGTTCAAATTTTGATCTGGGCTGAGCACATTAATTTAAAAAAAATATATATACAGTAGCACTGCAAATAGATTAGAGGGTTGTATGTTCCATATTTTATTGATATAATAACATGCTAAAAAAACTTGATAAATATTTTTTTAAACTCTAGTCTAGGTAAACTTATAAATCTCTAGAAATGCTGTTTTATGTGTAAACAATTAGTTAACTAAATTGTTAACCCATAGGTCCACAAAGACTTACTATGTGTAGACTATATCCTTTTAATATTATAAATGTGAAAGTAGAGATGTTTGTTATGCTTTCACACAAAAACTACTCAACCAATCATCATGAAACTTTGTACACATATTCTTGGAGGTATTAGAGGTAACATGGAATACTTTTTATTAAAAAAAAACACAGCAGGCTGCTTTAGCAGCCCGCGCACTATGCACCTGCTAGTACCTATATAAAAGACTAAAGCTGTTGTTACACTACTCCTAAATCTAAGTACACAATCCAGCATCATTTTAACAAGATGATTTTCTGAAAGTAATATACCTAATTTCAATTTAACTAATATAAGTTCTTTACAACATGTTTTGAATACTTGCTTAATACCTTACAAACTTAAATTAACATGAATTTACTAACATAATCGCAAGGCCTCTTCTTCAGCTGAAAATTAAGAATAAGAATATGTTTATTGTTTCAACAGATAGTTATCATCTTATGTCTTAATTTTCAGCTGAAGAAGAGGCCTTGCGATTATGTTAGTAAATTCATGTTAATTTAAGTTTGTAAGGTATTAAGCAAGTATTCAAAACATGTTGTAAAGAACTTATATTAGTTAAATTGAAATTAGGTATATTACTTTCAGAAAATCATCTTGTTAAAATGATGCTGGATTGTGTACTTAGATTTAGGAGTAGTGTAACAACAGCTTTAGTCTTTTATATAGGTACTAGCAGGTGCATAGTGCGCGGGCTGCTAAAGCAGCCTGCTGTGTTTTTTTTTAATAAAAAGTATTCCATGTTACCTCTAATACCTCCAAGAATATGTGTACAAAGTTTCATGATGATTGGTTGAGTAGTTTTTGTGTGAAAGCATAACAAACATCTCTACTTTCACATTTATAATATTAAAAGGATATAGTCTACACATAGTAAGTCTTTGTGGACCTATGGGTTAACAATTTAGTTAACTAATTGTTTACACATAAAACAGCATTTCTAGAGATTTATAAGTTTACCTAGACTAGAGTTTAAAAAAATATTTATCAAGTTTTTTTTAGCATGTTATTATATCAATAAAATATGGAACATACAACCCTCTAATCTATTTGCAGTGCTACTGTATATATATTTTTTTAAATTAATGTGCTCAGCCCAGATCAAAATTTGAACTGACTGATGGACTTCCACAAAAAAAGAAACTGATTATTTATATATTTTTCTGTTCTGTAGCCCTATAAACTCCACAAGTTGGACAAGGGCCCTGCACAAACAGCCACCCTCACATCAGAAGATGCCCTGAAGATGTACGAAAAGTTGGCTGTCATGCGACGCATCGAAACTGCCTCCGGTAACCTTTACAAGGAGAAAATCATCCGAGGATTCTGTCACTTGTACTCAGGTAAATTGGATATGGTTATAAATTTATAAGTCTTCATCTGTTCCATAAATCTAAAATTGTATTTCATGATTCTTCTCTGTGCTTTTTAGTTTTGAGGTTTATTCCAGATAGATCTTTATATTGCTATAGTGACAGGTTGTCAGCCCATCGCCTAAATTGCAATATTGAAACCCTCATATCCCTGAGCTGATTTTTACAGCATGCCTGGGAGGAGATGCAGCTGGCACATTCTATGTTTTTCTAGCACTCCCAGTCCAGCATGGAAGTCCTGAAGTGGTGGCTAATCCTCTTCTTAAATAATACAGTAAAGTTTAAAAATATTTCTAGTAAATTCTAATAAATAAATAACAAACTAACAACCATCTAAAAAAATAACTTAACTGTTCTGTCCTATTAGTATTTTTTTATAAGCATATATGCAATTATTTTCCCACCATCTCACTTGATGGGAAGTGATGATGCAGGCATATATGATGTTGCCTCGATAGTGCCTGTTCACTCTCACCTTGAAAAAGCCCAGGTTCAAGGGTATAGATTATTGCATAAAGGCCCAAGTTAAAGCTTTCCAAGGTATGCGTTTAATTAAATGCCTTCATATTTAATTACACAGGCCAAGAGGCTGTGGCAGTGGGCATGCGCATGGCGATGCGCGATGTGGACACGTTGATCACGTCCTACCGGTGTCACGGCTGGACGCACCTCATGGGTGTGAGCGTGGTGGGCGTGCTGGCCGAGCTCACGGGCCGCAGGAGCGGGTGTTCGCGCGGCAAGGGCGGCTCCATGCATCTCTACGCACGCAACTTCTACGGAGGCAACGGTATCGTCGGCGCTCAGGTTGGCGTAGTTTCAGGCAAAAATCTTGAATGGTGTAGATGGGGAGGGAAAGCTTACGCATCTTTTCTATGATCAAAAATTGTTTGTGCGGTCATTGCTGTATATTTGCCATGTATGGTAATATGCTTTACGACCAGTTGAGGTGGTCGCAGAGAAGAGATGACGCAATTTGCATTTTAAACTTAAGTCTCAAATATAATAAAGTCATGAATATTTTACGTTTTGCGATATTATGAAGAATTCTTTATGTTGTCACATTTTTAACTTACATTTTATAGATGTGTTTTAAGTGATCAAATAAATTTAGACCCACCATACACACAAAATGACTCAACACTTTTGTTGAAGCCATTTTTTTTTTTCATAATTCGAGATAAAATGTTAAGAAAAGTTTGATAACACAAGAGATGAAAGACGAATGTTTGTCCCCAGGTACCTCTAGGTGCAGGTATAGCGTTCGCGCACAAGTACCGCGGGGACGGCGGCGTGTGCTTCGCGCTGTACGGTGACGGCGCGGCCAATCAGGGACAGCTGTTCGAGGCCTACAACATGGCCAAGCTGTGGGACCTGCCCTGTGTGTTCGTCTGTGAAAACAACGGATACGGTAAGACTGCCACATTTGGTGTTTTATAGCGCTACACCAGCACAACAAACGCCGACTCCTTCACATTACAGCGACTGAAGCGCTTGAAAAACGCGCAGGATTCGCTAGCAACTGTCAGTGGCATGCTAGAGCAGCGATTACACTTCCCTGCCGATCGGGCCCGTTTTGACATTACATTGCTTGTGCACGAGTCTTATTTGAAAAACTACTGAAGCTAAGCAGCAATGTATATCAAGTCGGGCCCGATCAGCCGGGTAATGTAATCGCTGCTTAAATTGCAGCGTTGCACTCGCGTTTGTAGCTACTGAAACGCGACTTCTTGGCGCTTCTGTTACGCAGATCAATAGACACGGCGAGACGAGTAGATGATAGGAGATTTCATGGAGGTTTCCTTTGTATGTCACATTCGTTCTACGGCGACGGTTAGCCATTTTATTTGTGGCTGTTTAGGTATTGAGGATAAATCTTGGAAACTGAGGTAAATCGATTATACTTCTGTCCTATGCTCTCTTGCTCAAGATAGGTAGTTGATAGGTACCTATGAACGTTGACATTCAATTGACCTACAAGTTTACATTTAGATAAGAATCGCTTGCTCTTAGCTTTCCGCTCGGCAATGAAGTATTTTCTTATTTTTATTAAACGTTTTTCTCGACAATCTGCCTAGCCTGTAAGGTAAGGGATATAGGTGCGGATAAGAGAACTATAGATTCCGAGTGCCGTCCGCGCTGGTACCAATCAGAGCCATTCGCACATCACAGGTTAAAAATGTTGTTCTATATTGCAGGTATGGGTACTTCGGTGGATCGGTCGTCGGCCAGCACGGAGTACTTCTCCCGCGGGGACTATGTGCCCGGCATCTGGGTGGACGGCATGGACGTGCTGGCGTCGCGCGAGGCCACGCGCTTCGCCATCGACCACTGCACCTCCGGGAAAGGTACAAAATAGATACATAAATAGGTACCATTCACATTCAGAAATAATCTTCGAAAAAGCAAAAAAAAAGAAACCTATATACCGCCGCGCGCATCCGCTCCGTGCAAGCCTATCTTTCACACTTTGGTCACGTACGTGCCCAGGGCCTCATGATACAAGGGACCTCCTACTGTCTGTCAGGACCAAGCTAGGTTCACCACGGATGCCGCAAGGAAAAAAAAAGCTTTGATACTTGGCTTATTTAAATCTATATAAAATTTCACGCTCGCTTCGCACGTGATACTTTTCAACTTGTTCTTCCCAGCTTATTTGGGCAAAATTTCAGATCCTGGTCTATTTCTCATATCTAATAATCGCGCTCGCTACGCTCGCGTATTATGTTTGCATGCTATCCTTGGATGACATCCCTGTTGCCTGGCTTGTATACTTAATTTTTTTGTTAGTCAATATTTTAAAGGTGTCACAACTGTTGTTTCTTGTAAATTGTCTCCGAGGACAGTATTATAGTGTAGGGAGCCCCATTTTCCTATTCTGCCCAGCGCCTCCTGTAGTTTAGCGACGGCCCTGGCTCCGTGCTAGAAAAAGACGCACTATGTCTTTCTTGCAAGTAGCGGCACGCTTTCTGTTTTTTGTTAGAAACAACTGTAGAAGTGAACTGACTAAAAGACCCTTAACACGTTTCCCCAGGTCCCCTGCTAATGGAGATGGAGACGTACCGGTACTCGGGGCACTCGATGTCGGACCCGGGAACCTCATACCGTACAAGAGACGAGGTCCAAGAAGTCAGGCAGACCCGGGACCCTATCACCTCCTTCAAGGACAAGGTCATCTCTAAAGAACTCGTCACGCCAGATCAGCTCAAGGTCAGTAACTTAATGTACTGGAAAAGGTCAAGGTCATATTAACTAAATCGCACGCCATTTTCTCAAGGTCAGTTCATATAAGAAGTATAGAAAATTTCAGACAAATCCGTATAAAAACAGTGTCAAGGACAAGTTCAAGGTCAAAATCAGTTTCTAACTGTTTTATAATAAAAGGTCAACCAATGTCTGCCTATTTTATACTAAATTTACTTCGTTGGCTCATCGACACAAAATCTTTAAAAAAAAACTTCCGGTACAGGTTCTCGGCGTCTTTATTTATAGAAAGGTCGAACAAACAAACCCACGATCCTTCTTATCAAAGGTCAAGTTTAAGGCCACTTGCTAACTTTGTTCATAATGAAAATTCATTTCGTACCAAAATACATATTATGAAAAATAAATTCCTTAGGAAATCGACGTGAAAGTCCGCAAAGAGGTAGACGAGGCCACTAAGATAGCGAAGAGCGACGCCGAGATACCCATCGAGGAGCTCAGCGGAGACATCTACTACAACAACCTGCACGAGACCATCCGCGGGGTGCACCCCGAGGCTCCGCTGCGGCATGTGGAGGTCGTGCCCAGGGCTTAGGTAACGAAAACCAAAGAGGTTACACTTGTTTTATCTCACGACTGCCGCTGGACTATACTTAGATAGATAAAAAGTTTATTACATTCAAAATAATCACAGATGTAACAAAATGTAATAACAATGGGAGACATAAACATGGAAATTTTTACCTAAACACATTTATATAATCTGATTAACACTTTGCTTTGCGCAGTCGGGTAAATATTAGATAAAATAAGATCCTTCCATGCTGGACTGGGAGTGATAGAAAAACATAGAATGTGCCAGCTGCATCTCCTCCCGGGCATGCTGTAAAAATCAGCTAAGGGATTCGAGGGTTTCAGTATATTGTAATTTAGGCGATGGGCTGACAACCTGTCACTACAGCAATATTATTCTTAGTTGTATACAACAATGTGTATGTTTTGATATTGTATTTAATGTAAATGTCTTCTGAAATGTCTCACAGAAGTTATACAAAACTGAATAGCACATTCAGTTGCTTTAGTGTATGGCACTTTCAAATAATCATTCCCTAGCTAGGGCCTATTTATTTGAGATTCTGTTTAGTTCATAGAGAAAGATATCGAATTAGTATCAACAAATTGTATAAAGAAGCGAACTTATTTTATCCGTTATTTGTATTTTTGATGTAGATCGTTTCTTAGTAATATCTTGTTTTTTAGTAATAAGCGGAATGTGATACTGCCAACGCAACGCAAATAAATGTTAATTCGTTGTTACCATTTATAATCATTTTCGTAACTTACACATTGTATTTTATTTATTTATTTTTTAGGAAAGAATATAAAATTAATAAAAAAATACTATTGAAAGTTGTTTTTAATTATTCTTGAACTAAGATAAAAATAACAATAAATATATTTGTGAACAAACAAACAAACAAACACACTTAATTCAACCTACATTGAACCTAAAATTACGCGACGCAAGCTAAGGGTCAGTTCACACCGAAACGCGACGCGACGCGGCGCGAAGCTGCTTGAAGATACATGCATTTGTACCGCGAAGTGACAAAGTGAAGTTCTGTCAATGCAATGTCTATCTTTTTACATAGTTAATAAAGTTCTATATTGTATCAAGCTCCTGAAAATAAACCCTAAGTAAAAAATTCAAAAGCTTCCCACGAGATGGATTTGAAATCGAACTCTTCGTTCCGTTATTGTTTTTAATCAAGTCTATATAGTTTAAAATGTACAAAATCAATTCAAGCTCAAGGTGACAAAGTGAAGTTCTGTCAATGCAATGTCTATCTTTTTACATAGTTAATAAAGTTCTATATTGTATCAAGCTCCTGAAAATAAACCCTAAGTAAAAAATTCAAAAGCTTCCCACGAGATGGATTTGAAATCGAACTCTTCGTTCCGTTATTGTTTTTAATCAAGTCTATATAGTTTAAAATGTACAAAATCAATTCTAGCTCAAGGTGTCATCATACTAAATACTTCATATTTTATTGCCTGCGCTCTCTTCAATCCAACGAAGGTGTAAGACTATCACTCCTGTTCCTTGGGTCTTGAGCTCCAGGAGACAGCCCGCCCCTCACCTCCCCTTGGTCAAGGTTGCCATCGTCTTCAATCCCACACTGCAGCTCGTAGAGCCGCGCATAAATTCCTCTCAAAGCTGCATGTGGGTCAAAACAGTCGTGATTTAGGGAAGTTCTTGAATCCGATCAACTAAGTAAATCAAACTGATTCAGAATTCAAGTAGGTTGTTAATAATAAACGCAATCACGCAAAGGACGTATTAGCTAATAAATGCGAGATCATGACTCAGTTCAGAATTCTCTGAATAAACCAAAATGGCGCATAAAACACGTTGTCTAATCCCTACTCAAGTCACCCCCAGCCAGACCATGATGCCTGCATAAAATTAGAACTATTTAGACATAACCAACTCAAATGTCAACATAAAACTCCTCTATCGAGCGAGTTACGAACCTATGAGTTCTTGGTGCGTGCCTCGCTCCTTGACCACGCCGGCGTCCAGCACACAGATCATGTCCGCGTTCTGTATGGTGGCCAGCCGGTGCGCTATGATCAGACACGTGCGCCCTTCGCTTGCTCGATCAAGGGCCGCTTGAACAACCTGGTACAACAATACATAATCAGCCTGTGTCAGTCCACTACTATGCCCAGGTCTCTCAAATGGCGCACCAATGAGCTCGGTTTTACCCGTTCTCATCCGATCTTTTCCCACTGCTTGACTAACCAACAATACATGGTCAAATAAAATGTTGGTTTGGAAGAAACACGTACGTGCCTGACTTGATCACTTTAATATTTGGCCTTTCCTAAAGTAATTATGGTTGAAGACGCTGGTCTATTTAGATAGGTACCTACCTACTCCTTTGTTCTTATTCGACTAAGCATTGATAAAATCAGGCCACTGTGACCTGCTAAATGACGCGTGGCGTTCCTTTTTTTTGTGTCTTTGTTAGCCCGAAAGCTTTTAAAGGGTTGGGGGCTGAAAGCTACACCTAATAATATAATTTAAACAGACGATTTTCTTTGCTAAGTACTTTACCTTTTCACTGTGCGAGTCGAGCGCGCTGGTGGCTTCATCCAGCAGCAGCACTCTCGGGTTCCTCACGAGCGCGCGCGCGATGGCGATCCTCTGCTTCTGTCCGCCCGACAGCTGGGAGGCTTTGGCTCCTATCCTCGTCTCGTAACCCTGGTAAACAAGTTATCTAATACAGCGGTTGGCTGTATTGGCCTGGTTCGAAGCTGAGCCTTGACTCTTCAAACTGCTAATAATAAGCCTTTGTAAGATCAATCAAAGTGAGATGTAAGATGGATATGAAAAAGCCTAATTCTTGTTAGATGGATATGAAAAGCCTAATGCTTGTAAGGTGGATATGAAAAGCCTTATGCTTGTAAGATCAAAAGTGAAAAGACTTATGCTTGTAAGATCAAAAGTGAAAAGCCTTATGCTTGTAAGATCAAAAGTGAAAAGACTTATGCTTGTAAGATCAAAAGTGAAAAGACTTATGCTTGTAAGATCAAAAGTGAAAAGCCTTATGCTTGTAAGATCAAAAGTGAAAAGCCTTATGCTTGTAAGATCAAAAGTGAAAAGACTTATGCTTGTAAGATCAAAAGTGAAAAGCCTTATGCTTGTAAGATGCATATGAAAAGCCTTATGCTTGTAAGATCAAAAGTGAAAAGCCTTATGCATGTAAGATCAAAAGTAAAAAGACATGTTTGTAAGAGGAAAATGAAAAACCTTATGCTTGTTAGATGTGCTAAAGACGCATGGTCTAATTACCAGTTACGCAATAGTAGCTTCATTTTGAGCTGTGGTGAAAATGATTACTTCAATATTTATGTGTTGAAATAAAATTGTAGGTAGGTTACCATAAACTGCATTGGACCACTCCCAATGGGCACAAAATCACTAAATCTTGAATAAAATAAGTACGTCTATATTGCCGTGGTATTGATTTACATCTGGCAAGGATGCGATGAACACGTGTATGTTGGCGGCCTTGGCGGCGTTGACTATCTCCTCGATGGGCACCAGCCTAGTGTTGTCACCGTACGCGATGTTCTCCTTGATGCTCCGGTCGAATAGCACCGGCTCTTGAGACACGATGCCGAGGTTCCGACGGAGGGTGGTCAGGCGCATATCTGACACTATGTTGTAATTGTCCAGAAACTGAAAAATAAGTCGTCCTTATTATATCAGCCGCAATAGGGCTACTGTATATAGCCTTCTCCATCCGTATGGTGGTGAAAGATACCCCGTAATATAATTTATTAGTACTTATTTACCTAATTATAGCTTTGCCTGACACAGGTAGACAAGAAACCAGGGTGATCAGATCAATAAACTTTCAGCCTTCTTCATACAGTACCGGAAGCAACGCCAAGGAAAATAATAACCCGACCAAATTGAGAAGGTCGCGAGGAGCCCGAAGTCATTTCACGTATGGCATAAAGATAATTTGTAAGTCTTCAAATAACTTACCATAGATCCCTCGACCCCTATCATAGAATCTTCGCAGCAGTTAGATAACAGTGGACTTCCTGCAGCCGCTGGACCCCACCAGCGTGATCTTCTGATCTGACCGCTAGACATGGAAGATTGAATTTTGTTTGTACGTCATTGAATCCTTACAATAGATCCCTCGCCCGGATCATAGAACCTTTGTAGCAGTTGGACGACTGTGGACTTCCCGCAGCCGCTGGGCCCCACCAGCGCGATCCTCTGACCGCTGGACACGGCTAAAGTCAGCCCCTCCAGCACTCGCACTTCTCTGCGCATCGGGTAGCGGAAGTATACCGACTCGAAGTTTAAGTTACCCTTAGCCACCTGAAAAACGTTAACTGTTTCAACATTAACAAGATGGGGTTTCAAGGATCTTAAAAGATGTGAATCTAGCCTTGAAACTGAACAGCTTGTCACGTACTCGTAGACTCGTTAAAACTGTGTTCGTTGAAATATAAAAAAATCAGGTGTATCTCTCAGCTGCGCAGGAGTTTACCGGTTTCTGGATCTAAATACTAACCAGGATACTTTGAATATTGCTTTGATACGTAAGTAGGTATTCTTTGTTGAGAGTTCTAGTAGGAAAATAGTCATTAAAGAAAAAAAACAAGTTATCTATCTCACATAGTCTTCTACGACAGACGGCGCGTTGGTGCTGCGGATCTGGGGTTTCCTCTGGAGCAGCGTCATGACTCGTCCCGCGGCAGATATTGCTGCTCCGAAGTTGGGGGCGAACGCCAGCGCCTGACCCATCATCCATGAACCGAATATTAATGCTTCAGAAACTCTGAAACGGCCAGCGAGCTGGGATTAGAATATTCTCAATCTTAGGTGATGAAAGTATTCCGGAACATTCTGTCATGATGAGACCTACATATAGCAAAGAGCGTCGCTGAACAGAAGCCAAAATCCGTGTCAGCCAAAGCGTAGTATAGCTGGTCGCCAGAGGCACAAAATTCTTTATTTTCTATATACCCTCTTGCTTATTTCTACCGCCAAGCAGAAGTGTTCGCACTTCTATGTTTCGATTTGAAGGGCAAGAGAGCCAGTGAAATTACAGGCACAAGAGACATTAAACCTTGGGTCTCACGGTGTGCAACGCACTCTGCTATTTCACTAGGATCTAGTGGGATAGTAGTAGGTGTTATAGGCTACGGTGCTGCTTACCATCAGGTTGGTATGCTTAGATACCACTGTATAACATAAAAAAAATAATTATATAGTTTCGGCACTACTAAACTACACTATTGAGTTTTCCTTTTCATTGATACCCCTTGGTACTTGGAACCCAGTGCACGTCCGCCCTACTGTCCGTATCCTGGGTAGATCAGCAAACTTAGGCTCAATTCACACCGGGACGGCAGCGGCCGGCAGCGACGCGACGAGCACTTTCAGTGTGAAATAATTTTAAACTTTATCTTCATGCTTATAAATATTAGTATCGCTTGAAAAGTACGAAAAGGCCGCGCAGCCGCCCGCGACGACGCGAGCTGCCGCGCGGCCGCGAGCGGCTGTCCGCTCCCTGCGCGCGCGCTCCTTATAAGCATGAAGATAAAGTTTAAAATTGTTTCACACTGAAAGTGCTCGTCGCGTCGCTGCCAGCCGCTGCCGTCCCGGTGTGAATTGAGCCTTACTTGATGACGTCCTTGTAAGGCACCTCTCTGTTGGACACCAGAATGCCTCCATACCACAGCGCGAGCGCATATCCCACTACCGGCGCAGTTTGCCCCAGAGCGAACACGCAGCCTCTGTACCGCAAGTTCTTATGACTTATCGAGTCAGTTTCTGCGCTGGCGTTATGGAATCGTTTGATTACTTCTTCTTCTCCACCTTGAAAATGACGTAAAATACAAATGTTTACGCCTAACGGATGTAACTGAGCTTTCGTGTCTTAAATAATCCGCGTGAATATTCCGAGTAAAATAAAACACGTCATCGATGCCAGAAGGACAAAATGATGAAGATGCAATCTCTTCCTTAAATTGCAAAATAGAGTAGAAAAGCAACAAGTAAATTACTTTTATGTTCTATTACTTTTACCATTGGATGGATGCATCATTAACATTACTTAAGCCCGTATTAATAAACAGCACTTGAGACTGAC
Organism: Scrobipalpa atriplicella; assembly: GCA_029255725.1. NCBI lineage: Eukaryota > Metazoa > Arthropoda > Insecta > Lepidoptera > Gelechiidae > Scrobipalpa > Scrobipalpa atriplicella. Next base: position 73,730 of record JARACY010000568.1, on the reverse strand, counting down.
AGCTAGTTTGAGTTCGTATCAGAAATGTCATTTCAGTACATTATGGTCTGTCAAATCCATACTTAATTCTGCTCTCAATTTTGAGATCGCTTTATAAATACGAGCCTTAATTCAGACAATGATTTCCTTTCCATTATCTTTTCATGTTCAGACTGATAAATTTTGCCAGATACTTTGAAATATTTACCAGAATCTGTGGTGTTTTACAAAACTTACAGAAAGCGGCGACGGTTCGGATATTACTGATAGCTTCTGTGGCAATAGTGGTCGCTCTATTGCTGGCTTCGCGGGCCATCTCCAAGCCAGCCGACAGTATTTGAGCCTCCATCACTACTGCTCCAATAATGACAGGCACGCACACCACGGACACTAAGGTCATCTTCCAGGTGTAGTACAGAGAGAGTACCACTCCTACTAAGATGGTAGCGCTCGCCTGCATTAAGGCTCCTATGCGGGTACCTGTTGCCTGGAGGATCAAGGAATAGGAATCAAAAATGGAAAGTAGAGTAAGTCAGATTTGTGATCTAAGGAAGATCAAAGACTGCGACTGAGAAGAGGAGTAAAATAGGTAAGGCTAATATTGGACATTACAGGACTGTTTAATTCTAATCTGTGGAAGTATTTTAGTGTTACAAAACAAACCCCTTGTACAGCGGCTGCGTCGGCGGCGAGTCGTGAGCAGAGTGACCCTACCCCATTAGCGGGGTCGTCGAACCAGGCGATCTCTTGCTTTAGCATCGCTGCATAAGCTGCCACTCTGAAATTACGGCAAATTGACTGAATCGACTGCAATTTTAAGTACTGGGCCCACTAGGTAATCTGTGACTAAATCCCTTCTATGGAGAGTAAGGTAGGTATAACGGGTGTAAGGGACAGCGTCCCGCAAACTGATAGGGGTTGCTCAGTCAACGATACTGAACACATATCACCAGATAAGTTTGCGGGACGCTGTCCCTTACACCCCGTATAAGCTGCGATGATGAATAATTAATATGTTAATATACCTGAGTCTAGCCGTCAGCCGCACTCCAGTGAGGTTGAAGATAAAGATCTGGCAGAAGATAGCTGATCCAGCTACCAAGCCCACCAGCACGAACAGAAGCGCGATGATGTTCACCTGGCCACGCACGTAGTCGTCGTCCGGGTTCTTTAGATACTGGAAGGAAAACTCATTAGATCTTGCCGATCTTGGCATAATTTTGTTCTTCCACGTTGGACTCATAAAAATGTTCCGGCTACTTCTCTTCACGGGTATTGTAGAAATCAGTACAAAAAGCCGAGGGTTTCAGTGAATCACAATTTTAGACGAAGATAGACTGGTTGATATGATAATCGTTACTATTATAGCGATGCACTTGGTCATCTGAAATTTTATGTTTCGAATTTTGTACGGAAGCATGTACATGTCAGACAAGACAAGAAACTTATTTTACCAATGCACCGAGAAATTCGAGCGCCGCCTTTATAATAAGTAATCTGTGACTAGACCAGAAGATGCAGTCTGGCAAATTGAAGTTGATACTTACACCGTATATTTCACCAAATAAAATAGCAAACATGGGGAAGGTAGAACCCACACATATGGCAGCTAAGACACCGGCCGCCATCAAATATTTCTCTGGTTTGCACAACTTCAAGACCTGTCTAAGAGCATCTAAGTTAGGTATTAAAAGAATGACCTATTTACAGCCGTTTTGTTAAAAAAAATACAATTAGTATGTAGTTCAGAAATAAAATTAGATATTAATATATTGAACACTAGAACAAAAATTTGAATTGAACTTTAAAAAACAAATGGGATTTGTACAATCGTGCCTGCCAGTGCCAGGTGATTCAGCCTACATTGACCTAACCAAACTAGGGAAAAGGTCTCAAAAATAAACTGATCAACTTTAAGTTCCATCCATGGGAATGGGCGAACTCACGACTTCCCGATCAAGAAGCCAAAGCTCCGATCACTAGATCACAGATGCTGTACCTGGTAAGTGGTAGGTTTAAACTCCTTCTCTGCTTTCTCAATTTCTGGGGGTAGAGTAACTCTCCGAATGGTCTCCGGAAGATTGGTGTCTTCAGTGAGCGTCATCGATTCAGTTGCCGCGATTGACTGTGAGGTCCGCACCAGTTTTCCTATGGATTTTATTCTCTAAGTTAGCACCAGGTCATCATCAGCTCATATATACTTTCCCACCGAGGGGCCTTACCTAAAATAAGGTCATCGGAAGTTAGTTGACCTAGTGGTCCCTACGGATTGATCGACTTCACACACAACCTTAGAATTTCTTCGTAGGAGTGTGCAGGTAGGCGTCCTCATGATGTTTTCCTTCACCGTAAAAGCGTCGAATAAAGAAATTCGGAATCGAAAAATACATCGGTATATACGTGGTGGGATTTGGACCACGATCTCCTGCTCAGGAGGCAGCGGCCTATCTACAACACCATCGAGCTTGCGTACATTTCTAAGGCCCGTATTTATATACAGCACTTAAGAGTGACAGCTAGTTTGAGTTCGTATCAGAAATGTCATTTCAGTACAAAACGATCTGTCAAATCCATACTTAATATTGCTCTCAATCTTGAGATCGCTTTATAAATACGAGCCTAAGATTGTTTTCTATTATACTGTGACTTAGGTACGTTTAGGTTTGTTGATGTCTGAGCCCTGTGAAGGCACGTTGTCAGGTTCCTGGGCCAGCGCGAGTTGGTAGTAATGGCCTCGCAGCTTAAGGAGTTCCTCGTGGGTCCCCTGTTCCACCACGCGACCTATGAAGTATCAAATTTAATTAATCTAACAAAATTAAAAGCTTTCCGTCTCTCGTGAGATAAAACAACTGTACTCGTATCGTTACTTCCATGCTGGACTGGGAGTTATAGAAAAACATAGAATGTGCCAGCTGCATCTCCTCCCGGGCATGCTGTAAAAACCAGCTAAGGGAATCGAGGATTTCAGTGTATTGCAATTTAGGCGATGGGCTGACAACCCGTCTCTAATCCGTAATAACGCTCAAAACTTGTCAGAAGTGGCGGATCGACCTTTGTTTAGGACGTTGTTGCTCTGCCTACCCCATCAGGGTTAAAGGCATGATTTTATGTATGTATGTATGTATCGTACCTTTCTCCAAGAACACGATACGGTCCGCGTTGATAGCTGTCGACAACCTGAAGAAAAACAAATTCAGTTATCTGGCAGCTTACCAACGAAAAAAAAATAATGCATCAGGTATTCAGTATAAAATAAACAAAATGTTATGCGAAATATTATATTGAATACCAACAGCATAAATATCACTGGAATTATTTCAATTCATCATCATCCTTTTTCCCGTATTTCACGGGGTCGGCTAACTTATCTAGGGGAGGGTATTGGTTTTTACACAAATCGACTGTCATCTGACCTCCGCAACCCAAAAGGGAAACCAGACCCAATCCTAGATTAGGTTACACACAACCTTTGAATTTCTTCGCAGGTGTGTGCAGGTTTCCTCACGTTTTCCTTCACCGTAAAAGCGCCGAATAAACGTACACATATGAAATTCGAAAACCGAATAACACATTGGTATGTGGTGGGATTCGAACCACGACCTCCTGCACAGAAGGCCGCGGCCATATCCACTACACCATCCGGGCTTATACTAGAATTATTTCAATTGCCACAGAAAAAATAAAATTTACCTGTGGCAAACCATGACGGTAGTCCTCTCCTTAGCGGCGGCTTCTAATGCTATTTGCACCTAAAGGAAAAATATTTCGTAAAAAAAAGGGATTACAGTTTATTCGTTAAATATTTCAAATTAATGAGAGCATATTTTAAATATTGTGTTTTTTTTAGGTACGTTTTTTTATTTATTTGTTTCCAGCTGTTTAATGTTTCATTTGTTTAGGTTATTAGGCAGGATATACTCATTTTATGTACCTGCGCCTCACTCTGGGAGTCAAGAGCTGATGTGGCTTCGTCCAGGATCAGCAGCGTGGGTTGTCTGACGAGAGCGCGGGCCAGGGCTATGCGTTGTTTCTGACCTCCAGACAGTTGAGCTCCACGCTCGCCTAACCAAGTATCATAGCCCTGTGAGAAAAGGTTTTTATACTACACCTATTTGGAAAGTATATTAGTTCTTACTTAAAAAAAGGAAAGAAAGTACGTAAATCCAAGCGAACGAATATGCGGGCGGCAAAAATATATGGGATTTACTTTCCCCCCCAGGGGAGAAAGTATTTTCTCCCCTCCTATTTTTTTTTTAAATTCATAATTCAAAACTAGAAACAGGCGAATGCCAAAAAACAAAAAGTTTGTATGTCGAAGCCCACAAAATGATACTGGCCACTTACATTTTTTGGCAGTATGTGCTTTGCTTCTTTTGTCTCTTTTATATTTTTAAGTAAAAAATATGGCAAAATCAACATGTCCGCGCGAATTCTTTTTCGTTCTTTGATTTATATGACTTATTTAATGTAAATTAAGTGTTTAGTGTTTTCGATGTAATGTGTAACTGTATTAATATGTGTTTTGTTTGTTTGTGTTCTGTTCGCATGGATGATGACACTTCAAATGTTCTTAAGTTATCTTCTCGTGTAAGTGATATCATTCTTTATCTTACAAGGATTTTTGATTATATTTTCCTCATAGGTGTAGTATAAAGCACTATGTATAACTCGGAAGAAAATGCGATTCCCAACTCGTGTGTATTGAGGCCCTCAGCTGCGCTTCGGGCCTCAAACTACACCCTCGTGGGAATCAGTCATGTTCTCTCCTCGTTAAACAATGTACTATTATGGTAATGGTATATATGTAAAAAAATATCTAATTTATTTTAGAATACGTCTGAAAATAACAAAGTTTCCTAAAGCAACATAGGCTAAAAAAAAAAACAGACTCGAGCGCGCAGCTCGGTGGCTGATACCATCTGTATAGAAGAGGTATTTATCATACATAACGATTATTATACCTATCTTTAAATGTAAAATAAATTCAATCAGGTTTTAACTACTTACTTTAGGAAGTCTTTTGATGAAATTGTGGCAGTAGGCAGCCTTGCAAGCCCTTATTATTTCTTCATCCGTGCAACCAGGATTACTCATTCTAAAAATGTAATGCAATAGTTTATTAAAATACACAGACACAATTTTATTTATTTTACAATAGCCTGTCATAGTTTTTCCGTGAGGATCATTTATACCTATTTTTCCGCGAATAAAAGTAGTATTAGCATTATGATACGCAGAGTGAACGTACCTTTCTATGGATCGTATTTATAAAGCGATCTCAAGATTGAGATCAATATTAAGTATGGATTGGACAGGTCATTTTGTACTGAAATGACATTTCTGATACGAACTCAAACTCGCTGTCACACTTGAGAGCTATTTATAAATACGGGCCTATAAATACCGTATATTCTCTTTGATAGACCCCGCAAACAGCACAGGCTCTTGTCCGACTACACCAAAGTGGCTGCGGAGATGCTTCACGTTGAGATTCCTCAGGTCGTGTCCAGAAGCCAGCACCTCCCCGGAGTCAGGGTCGTAAATGCGCTGCAGGATCTGCAGCACGGTGGACTTGCCGCAGCCGCTCGGGCCCACCAGCGCCACCGTCTCGTTACGTTTGATGTTGAGGTTCAAACCGTTGAGCACCTGTGGATTATTCGACCAGAAGACAATCTTTTATTTTATTTAGTTGGCAGGGGAAAACTGGCTTCAATTTCACAGTACAACAGCGCTGTATGTAGCTTCTGCTATATATACCTGCACATAATGCTGAGCAAAGAACTTGAATTCCGCTTACCAGAACATGAGGCCTCGCAGGGTACATAAATGATACATTTTTCAGTTCCATGTCGCCATACAGTACTGGTCTCAAACCCTCGTCTGAGAGGCTGTCTATAGCTGGTTCTCTGTTGATGATCATGAAAATACAAGCTCCTGATGCTCTAGCGGTTGCCAAGGCTTCTAGATGTGGAGCGGTCAGGCCCACGTTCTGGGCTCCTTGCAGAATGCCGAAGAAGATCTTTTGAAAATAAGAAACATCTATGACTAAGGTGAAGCTACGAGTATAGTTTGACAAAGTCTCATGACATGATTCCCTTTAGGATCAGAAGTACCACCGATTTTTACCACAAGTGTTACTACCGGGACATAATAGGCTCTTAGTTTTTTTTTGTATTCTCAATAAGTATCACTTTTACTGAAGATGACTTACAACATTTCTCGGCCTCGACCACTATCATTATCAGGTAAAAAATAAATTGAAGTTGAGGATTATTTTGGGTCACATAATATAAGCCTGCTGGTGAGACTTCCTGATCAATCAAGCACAGAAATGCCTTTCTCGAGACACCTAATAAACTACGCAGTTCTCTAGTGAACTTCACCGTGCTTGCAACAGTAGTTTCCGGATATATGCGGTCCAACGGGTCCAACATTAGCTTCAGGTTTGTGAAAAGGAAAAGAAGGAACTTACTATCGTCAACGTGGCAGCCGTATATAGCGGATCTATTTCTCGACGACTGTCCAGTATGAGGCTCACCCCGTACCAGAACGAGATAGCATACGTAGCGTAAATAATGAACCACATGACACCGCTGCCTAGCCCCGAGTATATGCCTTTTCGACTGCCTAACCGTTTGGCAGGGGCAAGTTCTTTGGCATACCTGAGAAAAAAATCAAAGTAATTTTTTCAAGTCGACTATTATATTGACTACTTCTGTCATAATTGATTTTGAAAAATGCAAATTGCAGGACTGAAGATAATTTTGATAACTGCTTCAAATGATTTACTTGTGATTTTATGATGCAAATGTCCCATCAAACATTATCCTAGCAGACAGAATTTTTTTCTTTGATTAACCTTAAAAAAACCTTCCTGACCAACCTCTCTTTTTCTTTTTCTTCTCCTTCGAAAGCAATGACAGTTCGTATGGAGTTGAGAACCTCCTCAGCGATCACTCCAGCAATGCTGTACGCTTCCAACTCTTTCGTCGTTAAAGATGACTGTATCTAAAATAAAAAGTTTTGATTATGCTTCGTCTTTTTCTTCTTTAGTTATCCTATTATCAAGTTTATGAATAGTATAGTTTGGGAATCACAGACATGCCTTATATTCACAACGAGGGCAGACGTAAATTCATGGCATCTGCTGCGAGCGTTTGGGACATGTATATGGAGTACCTAAAGGCTAGTGAAACAATGCCATCGGCAAATCAATCTTATACGGGGGGAGATACTTAATCGTAGAAATCAATCTTAGACAGCGTACCGCATACTGATAGAGGTTATTCAGTCAACGAAACTGAAGAACTTTCACCAGGATATTCTTTCAGGAAGTAAAAAAATATTGACCCATACAAAGTGATCACCTCGATCGCACAATTTCTATGGAAAAGTCAATTTGTTTTTCATTTTGTGAAAGAATTTTCTGGTGAAAGTTGTTCAGTTTCGTTAACTGAGCACCCCCTATCAGTATTCGGTACGCTGTCCCTTACACCCGGTAAAATTAAAGACGTTAAGTGTCATTGAGCCGCGTGCGGCGTCTTCTCCGGCGGTAATATTTGTAGGAGACTATACCTTAGCAACGAGGGCAGTCGAGGCGATGATGACAGGTGTACAAGACAGTATGACGAGGGTCAACTTCCAGCCGTAAAACAAGGAGATGCTGATCGCAAATACGAATGACATTATCAAGTAGATAAGAATAGGGACCTTCTCGCTTATACCCTCGCGGTATTTCTCTAGATCGCTGTAAAAATATAATTTACTAGCTTCCTGTCAGCAGTGTCACCCGCTGCTAAATAAGTTTTCCCGTAGGAATGATGTATTTTACTGCGGTAAAAAGTAGTTTATGTTACTCAGGGTGAACGTAGCTTTCTAATGGTCAAAGCATTTTTGAAATCGATCCAGTAGTTTTTGAGTTTATTCATTACAAACATATACACAAATATACAAATCTTTCCTCTTTATAATATTAGTATAGATTGTATTCATGGAACATGATTAAATTAAATATCGCAGTTTTCCATGCTGGACTGGGAGTGATAGAAAAACATAGAATGTGCCAGCTGCATCTCCTCCCGTGCATGCTGTAAAAATCAGCTAAGGGAATCGAGGGTTTCAGTGTATTGCAATTTAGGCGATGGGCTGACAACCCGTCACTATAGCAATATACAAAATCATCATCTGTATTAACCTTCAAAACTTGTCAGACGTGGCAGAACGACCTATGTTTAGGTCGTTTTTGCTCTGCCTACCCCATTAGGGATAAAGGCGTGATTTTATATATGTATGTATGTATGTATCGCAGTTTTGCAATGGGAATTAAGGGCATTTTAACGGAGAAAAAGAGTAGCCTATTTCAATATTCCAGGAGCATTTAAAAAATTACTTTTTTGAGGTTCTTTTTACGATAATTTCGCGTGAGGAACGCTTTGCTACGAATGTAGTTCTACGCCGTAAGGACTTCCTCTACGGTGGAAAGCGCTCATGAATTGCTACGAACGTAGCGCTACGTCGTAGGGACTTCCTCTACGGTGGAAAGCGCTCATGAATTGCTACGAACGTAGCGCTACGTCGTAGGGACTTCCTCTACGGTGGAAAGCGCTCGTGAATTGCTACGACCACCTCTACGGTGGAAAGCGGTTTTGAATTGCTACGAACGTAGCGGTACGACTTAGGGACTAGGAAGTCTCTACGGCAGAAAGTGGTTGTGAATTGCTACGAACGTAGTGCTACGACGTAGGGACTAGGACGTCTCTACGGCACGTAGAGGACTACGGCGGGAAGCGCTTGTGAATTGCTACGAATAAGTTATATGCATGACTTTTTTTTAATTATCAGTAAGAATAGTTAATATAATTTTCGATATTTTTTGTAAATAAGTTTAGATACAGATAAGATATTTTGTATGCATAATATGCATATACCTTATTGCTACGAAGGTAGCGCTACGCCGTAGGGACCTCCTCTGCTAGAACTAGAACTTACTCAGATACTTTGGTGGCAAAATTCATAGTTGTATTGAGATCATACCACTTGATATCTTGGCGCAATACAGCACGTAAAAACTTTTCTTTTATTCTATTAGTCTGTGAAACAATAAGATATTAGATGGGAGATAAAATATAGATGAAAAGGGATTACGAATAGCGTTGTTTTTTCTTATTGAGTTTGGTATCGGGTCGACTTGGTCACCGACATGTGTGCGCAACTTAAGTGGCAGTGGGCGGGGCACATTGCTCGCAGGACCGACTCCCGCTGGGGCAGGAATGTCCTGGAGTGGCTGCCTTGGTAGACGCAGCGTAGACAGACCTCCCACAAGGTGGACCGACGATCTGGTGAAGGTCGCGGGAAGCTGCTGGATGCAGAAAGCACTAGACCGATCATCGTGTAGGTCCTTGGGGGTGGCCTATGTCCTGCAGTAGACGTCTATCGGCTGAGACGACGACGAGGACGATACGATCGGGTCGACAAATGAACTCTGCGTATGTTTTTCATATTACGACTAATGTCATTTGGGTGTTTCTTCCATACTGGACTGGGAGCGATAAAAAACAAAGAAATTCTATCTGTTTATTTTTCAGATCATACTGTAGAAACCAATGGAAGAAGACGAACGTTTAGGCGATTTGTTGATATGATAGGTACCCTCAAACCTTGTCAGACGTGGCGAAAACGCCCTATTATGAGATCATTTACGCTCTGACTACCCCGTAAAGGATAAAGACGTGACTATGTGTATGTATAAACCTGTCTAAGTGCAATGTGGTTGAACATGTTGACGCTGATAGTTGCTGCTATGAACTGGGCCATAGCAAACGTCATACTCCCTATGAGGAATGCCAGAGAATCCTGGACCAGAGCTGCTTTATTCTCCGCGTGACTTGCATTCGACCTGCAAACGATGACAGCAATATACAACGTGTAACAGAAAGTATATGCACCCGAAAGGAAACAACCACGAAACTGAACAACTTTCCATAAGGAACATAGGTCGAAATACGAAAAAAAAGACTTCCCATACTAAACGCGCTATCAGCTGATGCATTTTGTATGGAGGTCTAATTCTAATTTCTTTTTCGTATTTCGACCTATGTTCCTTAGGGAAAGTTGTTCAGTTTCATGGGCAGGTAGACCCGTAGCGCTGGCTTATTTTGATGTAATAAGTTTAAAAAATTCTAAAGTTTCTTATTTTTTGCCTGTGGATACAGTCGCACCTATAGACCTTATTGTTGTGTTTTGTGTCACATATGTTGATTGCATTTTCAGTAATTCGATGATTTGTAGTTGTTTATTTTTCATTCAAATCAAAACTGGCAAAATTGATTTAAAGTTTAATATAATTATGAAAGCATATCTCGCACAGCCTGCGGAGTGTGCAAACCCAGTTTGTGTCATCTTCGTCCAGTGCAAACTAACATACGGTCAGTATGTAAAAAAACAGTGCAAAAAAAAATTACATTTGATGAAACAAGTATTTTCTTACTCAGATCACTTACATATACCTATTAAATAAATTTGTGCCAAATTAGTGCATGCAATTTTAAGATAATTAATTATTTTGTTATTCCAAGCTACCGAAGCTTCAAAAGAATATTACAGTCATTAGAGTTCACTTATTTAATATCATAAATTTATGAGTAATCGTCATTCTAAATTTGTGTCACTTTCATGCACGATATTAAATATTTAATTTAATAAAATACAAAAACAATCGTTGCGGTCGAAACAGCCGGACGTACGGCGTACGCGGGCAGGCGGCAGCGGGGCGGGGCGGCGGGCGGAGGGCATACGCACGCACACGTTCATTCGGCACGGCTCCTCCTATACGAAACTTTCATAAATAAGTTACATACCTTTCATATGCATATGGAGTGTTGATTTTCTCTTATCTCCGCTACGTAATATAGATATAAAAATAATGACGTGCGAATTTTATAAACGTATTTTTATAAAACGCTAAAATCTCAATACTGTCAATGGTCAATGTTTAGACGGTCAATTAATGTGGTCAATATTATTTTATGACGCTTGGATTCTCTTCGAATTTGAATAATTATCGGCAATACCTACCCTACCTACCGCTTTTTCGTTATAGCCCGACTAACGAGGAAGTTTGTTGTATGGAGACATCCGACAAAATCCTCAGCCTTTGAAACTTTGCAGGTAATAAATTTAGGTAATACAGATTACAGATGTAAGATAAGCCAATACTTTTTATGATCCTACATTAGGTATTTTTACCGAAACGTGAAAAACGCTTATAACTCTCTGTGAATAAATCCTCAGGCTAAAATAATTTCTTTATAATGTATGTTTGTATTAGAAGAAATAAGTATGTAAAGGAATCCAAAATAATTTCTATTTGAGAGATAGTCTAAATATAAGTTTTAACATTTTGCTCTATAAGTCGTACTGAAAAATTGCTCCGCTAATTATTATTCTTTAATATAGTTTTATTTACTAAAATAAATAGCTTTGTTTGATAATCCAATAGATTTTCCTTTTTGAACTTATCAATTTAATTTTTGCTCAATAACGTAATGTGAAAAATTACTCAGCTTAATTTAATACTTTTATTAGTTAAGAATCAATATATTCTAATGGATTTTCCAATAATCCAAAGGAATTTCGGCCTTTTACAAACGTTTTTAAAACCTTAACAATACGGACGGTCGCGGGTGTGAAGAGGGGTGCGGTGGCGGCGGACGGCGCGGGCGACACGGCTCGGCGGCGGGCGGACCGGCAGTTTATTCACTTTTTTGAACTTATCAATTTTATTTTTGCTCAATAACGTAATGTGAAAAATTACTCTGTCTATTTTTATACCTAAATTTATTATTATTATAAAACTCGAGAGTAATACTGCCCTCAGAAGGAAAAAAACCATAACTCCAGATTTTAGTGAAATCCACTTTTTTACTGTTTCCTAATATTGAAAAACATACCTATTTTTCTGTCTAGGAATGGTTAAAATCGAACTATAAATGTCCAATTTAGAAAACCATAACTACACACTTAGCTACGTATTTCACCTTTCATCAGAAGAAAAAAAACCATAAGTGCAAAAACTTGGCAGTTATGGCTTTTTTTCCCTCGTATATGATGTTTTAGAAAAACACAAGTACAATATTTGTAATGATATTTATAGTTATGTATATATTTTATAAGTACTTGAATTTCGTAAAAGCGCGGCCGTCTCACACTGCTCACACGGAATTACCAAAATCTTTCATTTTTGGAAGTATTAGGCGATGTGAGTTGCATGATGCACATGGTTTGAACGAAACAATTAATTTGAATATGAATGTAGGCTTGACCTCAGAAGGATGTGAGTGGTAATAACGAGGTTTCCGCGAGCACAACACCCATATTATCATCGCCTGGCTAACTCCAATGCAAAAATTCAGTTTACTTCATTTTGTTCATCAAGCCGTACGTATTACGCTGCCCACTCTGCCTGTTGACTTCAAGTCGCAACCACGTCAGGCTCTGTAGGTGTAAGTTTACACTGGTCGCGTAAAAAATTTATACGGTAACAAGCTAACTTGAGCCACAGGATGGCTAATGCGGTTACCATGTGTGTGAACTTACGCCCCTTCGCTCCCGTGGCCTGCTTATGGTTGCCTAAGGCAGCTAAAGCAGTCTGCGTGCCGATGCGCAGTTAACCCTTAAATGCGCTGTGTTGTAGTTCTACAACACTTGAATATTTACGCTATAAAACCCCCGATATCAAATATTTTTGATAAAATCTACTTTAAATTAGTAGTTAAAACATAAAGACAGATATTGAAAACAATATTTATTAAAAAAATCATGTTTATCAGCCAATTGGAGGGTAGTAAACAATACGATTATAGGTGTCGATTTATGTGCGAATTTGATCTCTAATTTTATTATTTAATTCTTAAGGTAAGGCATTGTTAAAAATCACACATATCAATAATACATTCAAATTTCAAATAATTACATGATTTTATTAAATTAAATTACACATACTTGTGAAATTGCCTTTTATATATCTGTTGCAGATCTGCAACATTGCGCATTCTGGACATGAAAAATGTATTTACTTATAGGAATTAACCCGCCCATCTTCTATTAAGATATCTTCAAAATTGTTGTCATTTGAAGGCTGGAATTGTTTTTAAAGATGACCTAGAACATAGCAGTAGTAAATGTGAGGAGGAACCTGAAACTTTTCAGGAAAATAAGCGCAGTTTTCCGGAGAAATAATTGTCAGAACGAAGAGAAGCAAGATAAAATTAGGGTGTCTTAGACCCACCACTGGTAAAAGACACATCAGAAAAAAATGAAGATGATCCACCATTGGTAAATCTTCATCTTCCGTCTAGCAGCTGATCTCAGCTGATAAGTACTTAGCCCGTTCGCCTGTCTGTATGGTCAGATCGTGGAAGGTGTAGTTTCCTTCTTGCATAGATTCACATACTATTTGTATAAAATGTGGTATTTTCCTAAGTTTTAGTAAGCAGTACAAACTGTTTTAATAAAATATCACATTACTAAAATATATTACAAATTAAAAAATATTGAAAACAATTAATTATTACTAGTTGCATTTTTCCATGTACCTTAATTTATTACGCGCTAAGTGCGCCTTGTTGCAGATCTGCAACACTTAGTTTTTTGCTTGAAAAACAATTAAAATATCATTAAATATTTTTTTCATTATTTTTCCGCTAACACTTTTATTGCAATACGTAACATAAATTAAAATCAAATAAATCTAAAATGTGGCGCATTTAAGGGTTAAAGCCCACATGCCGGTGTGCTCTGGTGGGGTGCGTTTTGCGCGGGCAAATAAAGCAGCCCACGTTCCGAATGTCCTGGTCAGGGCGTGGTGCGCGGGCAGCTAAAGCAGCCCGAGTACCGAAAGTAATTTTTGTATGGCGGTCATCTTGAAAAATAGCAGAGTCACAAAACAAACTTGAAATCTAAAATCAGTGACCCCGAAACTTCCCAGGCATCGATTTTGAGCCTCAACGGAGCAACTTGACTCCCGGCCGCCATCTTGATTTCGCCGTATTGGATTTTTGACAAACACATTTTTTGTCCTAACACACACCTACAAAAGCTCAAAAGAAACTAGCAACCAACCTGCAATAGATTCTGCGATATATAAAATGAAATACATTATTTATCAACAAAATTTTGTATGGCGGCCATCTTAAAAAATGTCAGAGTCACAAAACAATCCATAAAAAATAATATCAATAACCCGAAAAACCCCCAGATATCGATTTTGAGCCGGATCGGAGCAACTCGACAAAGTTTTGACTACCGGCCGCCATCTTGAATCCACCATATTGGATTTTGTAATTTACCAAAAGTTGTCTACTCCGCAGATTAGCAATAAAAAGTACTGCGATCCCTCACAGCCTCAGGGCAACGGTTTCCGCGCCAGACCCAAAAATAGCTCCTTATAAAAAAAAACACATATGGCGGCCATCTTGAAAATAAAAATATATTAAAAAAAACGGGAAATATCGAAACAGCTCCTCGAGGACCACCCGCATGCAAAATTTCATCGCTATCGGAGCAACATTTCTTTAAGCCGCCATTTTGGATCCGCCATCTTGGATTTTCGTGACCACCACCAATTGACCCCCATCACCCTCTATGACATTCCTTTGAGCACCTCCCCTCTATCTCTAACCGTTTCGGAGATATTCGTCTTTTTATTTTGTATGGCGGCCATCTTGTTTTCCGCATTTTGGATTTTTTTCACCTCGTAGTTAATTTTCCCAGGGTGTGCTCTAAAGTTAGTTCGAGAACCATCTCTCTATCACCTATAGTATTGATACGGCAAGAAATCGGTTCGTGGCTATAACTTCACAGATTTTTTGTGACTTCTCTTGGAATATTTACTCCAAATCGATAAAAACAATGACTTATTTCGTATTGTTACAGTGTTGAAATGATAATTTTTTGTAAAACAAAGACTTAAAAACAAATGTTCCACCGATATTTTATTTTCTTCCAAACGACATAGACCGAATTTGATTTAAGACACAAAAAAGAACATAGACTTAACCTTAAAACGGTCAGTAAGCCTGCACATATTTTTTGTGAGATACTGACTTAATACAAATTCAGCCAACTTAACAACATTCACTCCGCGCACCGCCTCGTCGTCGCGTCCCTGCCAGTCGGTAACTGAAAGGTAACCGAGCGCGGGGGGGCCGCACTTCCAGGGGGAGGCAGGGAGTGACCATACTGTATGACGTACGTCAGAACGTCAGACTATTGAATTATACTGTGATAATGCCTAGCAGCAA
This sequence comes from Scrobipalpa atriplicella, assembly GCA_029255725.1. Classification (NCBI taxonomy): domain Eukaryota; kingdom Metazoa; phylum Arthropoda; class Insecta; order Lepidoptera; family Gelechiidae; genus Scrobipalpa; species Scrobipalpa atriplicella. Next base: position 58,452 of record JARACY010000568.1, on the reverse strand, counting down.
AAAAATACGACGAAAATAATGTTCTTTTAGATTTGACATTATGGTATGTCAATTTGAGTCTAAAAAATACAAAGAGTTTATATTCTAAGGGAGCATTGTCTCTTTTTTTTAATGAAATAAGAGCAGGGCCATCTAATGTGAATTTTTGAACTAAAATTTTGTGCTGACAAAAAGTCCCTAGATTCACTAAAACAAATAAATAGCTAACCAAACAACTCCGTTGCGCACTTCACCCCAACGAGTAAATAAACTGCCGGTCCGCCCGCCGCCGAGCCGTGTCGCTCGCGCCGTCCGCCGCCACCGCACCCCTCTTCACACCCGCGACCGTCCGTATTGTTAAGGTTTTAAAAACGTTTGTAAAAGGCCGAAATTCCTTTGGATTATTGGAAAATCTATTAGAATATATTGATTCTTAACTAATAAAAGTATTAAATTAAGCTGAGTAATTTTTCACATTACGTTATTGAGCAAAATTAAAATTGATAAGTTCAAAAAGGAAAATCTATTGGATTATCAAACAAAGCTATTTATTTTAGTAAATAAAACTATATTAAAGAATAATAATTAGCGGAGCAATTTTTCAGTACGACTTATAGAGCAAAATGTTAAAACTTATATTTAGACTATCTTTCAAATAGAAAATATTTTGGATTCCTTTACATACCTATTTCTACTAATACAAACATACATATAAAGAAATTATTTTAGCCTGAGGATTTATTCACAGAGAGTTATAAGCGTTTTTCACGTTTAGGTAAAAATACCTAATGTAGGGTCATAAAAAGTATTGGCTTATCTTACATCTGTAATCTGTATTACCTAAATTTATCACCTGCTAAGTTTCAAAGACTGAGGAATCTGTCGGATGTCAAAGGCTTCGTTGATCGGGCTATGACCGAGCGAGCGAGCGACCGGCGGGCGCCACCCCCCGCCCGCGCCCGCGAAGTACCTACCCCGCGCTCGCCCTTCTTAATGTAATAAAAATAATACTTGGTAGTTCATGGATAAAAACGACACAAATTATGAATACTGTTTTGATACACCATAAAAATAAAAAACACGTAAACTCTAATGACTTGCAATTTCTTTTGTGGATTTTACAGGCTGTTGTAATAAAAAAATTAAATATCTAAAAACATCATGGATGAATTTGACACAAACTATTTAAGACAACAGATATCAGTACTCTAAAACGTGTAACACCTATTTTACCAATTGTAATATTCTTTTAGAGCTTGTTGGGCGACTTGCTAGGTACTGGTTAAATATTAGGATTCCCGTGGACAGAGATGACACAAAATGTCTATGTACATCAATTATTACCTCTTTATTACCATGAAAGTAAAATTTTCATCTGTAATTATCTTTTCGTCCAATACAGATCGAAAACTCAAATACCTAAATTTCTCCCTTTCCAAGTACCTAAACTGACACAAACTAATGTTTTAGGTTGGTTAAATGGTTCAAAAACTGTGTGCGAAAAATAAAAAACTTTAGTAATTTTGAACCTTCAAAAACCAGCCCTATGCGTCTAAGGTTCACATTCTTTCGAGTGCATATACCCTTTCTGTTACACGTTGTAGATAAGATAAGATCTTCTAAGGCCCGTATTTATAAAGCGATCGCAAGAGTGAGAGCAATATAAAGTATGGATTTGACAGGTCGTTTTGTACTGAAATGACATTTCTGATACGAACTCAAACTTGCTATCACTCTTGAGAGCTGATTATAAATACGGGCCAAAGTGTGAAAGAGACTTGCCTGTCCTGTATCCTGATTCTAGTTAAAAGTACCATTGGGATCTCGGCAGCCCTACCGCGCCCTTTTTTAGGGATTTGTATGCATTTTTTTTATATCAGCGATCGATACGATATCCTCAGGAAGAGATGGGATTTCACTATTCTTATCCGACACCAAACGGAAACATCAGGATATTATAATTTCGTGCTTCGTCCAGTCACTATTTTTGATAGCGGTCGTTACACAAACCATGTCAGAAGCCTATCAAGTAGCTAATAGGCAGTTTAAAAACTCTATAACCAGGGTTCACTGGGTCATTCATCGACTTGAAGAGTGAATAGATATTATCTAGGAATCATGCTCCATCATAGTCTGCCCATCAGGTGAGATGGCGGACAAATGATTGCCTATCAACTATTTTTAAAAAAACTTTAAAAATCTTACAATTTTTTTCCGCCACCAAATAAAAAGAGCATCGGAGATTTATTAGAAGTGACATTCGTGCTAGTTCTGTCGATCAGTATAGAAGTGAACTCGCCGTATAGAAGGTTCCCTACTGGCACGAACAAAGCGTTGAGGAATGCGAACAGTACAGCTGCTAATAACACCACGATCTCACACGCTGTCGCATACCTGTACTGCCATCAGAAATTATAAAATCATTAGTGGCTTTTCCATACAATTTGTCTGATCGAGGTGGTCATTTTGTATGGAAAAGCAAAAAAAAAAAACACTTAGTAAAAGAATTTCCAGGTGAAAGTGGTTCAGTGTCGTTAACTGAGCAACCCTTATCACTTTTTGTGGGACGCTGTCCCTTACACCCCGTATAAAGTACGACTGATCTATTAGATACTTATTCACTTACTAAGCTGCAATATGATACTGGCGGTACAGATGCAAGGCTGAAAAAAAAACGTGTTATTTGAACAACGATTTATTTGATTTATTAGGTCACCAGGACTGCTTAGGCTCGTCAATAATAAAGCAATCTCAAGATTGAGAGCAATATTAAGTATGGATTTGACAGACCGTTTCGTACTGAAATGACATTTCTGATACGAACTCTCACTCTTCGCTGTCACTCTTGAGAGCTGATTATAAATACGGGCCTTAGTTTGGACAAGATAAGATGGCCAATGATTGGTGGCCGGCAGAAACTGAATACCAAGAACCGAAGAGCGGCGTCTTTGGCGTCTTTTGAGAGAAGCCTACGTACGTTTTTTTTTATTATTATTATAAATGGGTCTCTTGACTCCAGTCAAGGCCGGGAGCGACTGAGACGGAGTCGACGTCGGAGCGAGCTCACCCAGAAGATGCATGTTCACTCTAACTTTGAAGTGTTGGGGGTAGTAGGTATGCATTCGGAAACACGGACGCAGGTAGTGAATTCCACTCTTTTGCCGTGCGCATTATGAAAAGTTTTGAAAGCGCTTAGTCCGTATTGGTGGAATATCAACCAGGTATGGATGGTATCCTGCGGTGCGTCTAGATGCCCGATGGTAGAAGGGAGCTCGCGGGATAAGGTCGTGACGTATTCGTATGTCCAGCAGTGGACTAGCACTGACTCATGATGAATGTAACTCACGGGTCGTGTGATTTATCGCTAAAGTAAAGTGCTGTGCTACGCTGATTTTGCTGCTGTAACTCGACAATGGTGAGCGAGTTCTGCCGCCATGATGCCGAGGTGCCACGCTGAGTCGATGTGTCCGATGCGTTGAAGTACACAGTCCGCCTTTTCTTCCACTCTCTGTCAGACATCTTTGGGTAGCTGGACTGTAATTTGATCGGAATTCTTTTAAAAAAATATAATCATCTTCCTAGCCTTTTTCTCGTATTTCACGGGATCGGCTACCTAATCTAGGGGATTGAACGAGGGCACTGGTTTTTACACAGAGCGACTGCCATCTGACCTCCGCAACCCAGAAGGGAAACCAGACCCAATGGGCGCTTTTCCACTAGACGGCACGTCAACGGCAACGGCGACGGCACGGTACCGTCGACGATATCGTAGGTGAGATAATGTATGAAAATCAATGAAATTATATGACACGCTTTTCCACTTGCCGGCACGGCACCGTCACGGCATGTCATCGATTCCCATAGATATTGTCACGTGTTCGTACCGTGCCGTCGCCGTTGCCGTTGACGTGCCGTCTAGTGGAAAAGCGCCCAATCCTAGATAAGGTTACACACAACCTTTGAATTTCTTCGTACGTGTAGGTTAGGTTTCTTCACGATGTTTTCCTTCACCGTGAAAGCGCCGAATAAACGTACATATGAAATTCGAACCGAAAAACACATTGGTACGTGGTGGGATTCGAACCACGACCTCCTGCACAGAAGGCCGCGGCCCTACCTACACCATCCGGGCTCAAAAAATATAATATGCTAATTATATGATTAGGATCTCAAGTCGCGACAGACGGGCTAGCACATCACGTCATGTGTATATGTTTTATATCGCGTCTATCATTGTTTCGTAGCCAATTTGTTGCATAAACGTTGATCAGAAACATGGGTCTTTTCTTCCAGGTAATAAAAAGACAAATAGCTACTTCTCAAAGAATCGCTTAACCGCTAAACCCTTTCACTTCGTTTCCGAAATACTTAAGCTTTCATACAACCTTTATAAAATTATTGAATAATGAGAAAAATAAGTATAATCTTACTCGATGCAGTAAGTTACCTATTTATTTTCCAAAATTATCCTTATTATAGAGGTTTCTCATTGGCTCTTATAGAATAAACTTTCCTTATCTTTCTAAGATGTTTCTAAACAAATAATTATTTTATTGTGTTTTCAGTTGATGCAAGTTGAAATCTGTGACTGTTGGTGACAGTTTGCTTTTGCTGCTCTGTGGCTTCTTTCACGGAGAGGTGCAGGAGACTGTATATAAAAAAGTTTTGTACAACATATTTGTTTGTAATGAAGATTTATTTTTGTCCTTGATATTTCCTATAATCCCTACTCGTCCGTCAATTGCTGGTTTTCCATGCCTCGACAACAATGTACTATTATTAGGTACATTTTTATTCTGAGCTCTACCAAGTTCTCTGGCTCTACCGGTTCCCTCAGAACTTTTTTATCATACCGACCAACAATCAATTTACTATTATGACCATTTGCATTTATCAAGGTGTAGCAAAACATATAAAATAAAACTCGAATATTTTATTTATTTTTATTATAGCTAGGTCTATCTATCTACATCGTTAAGTACATACAATTTACAATATTGTTTTGCATAAATATTATTTTATACGGTTATAAATTGTATAGGGGTGTAAAGGACATCATACCAGAAACTGATAGGGATTGCTCAGTCAACGAAACTGAACAAGTTTCACCAAATTCTTTCAGGAAATAAAAGCAAAAAAAAAAAAACATTTCCTGAAAGAATTTCCTGGTGAAAGTTGTTCAGTATCGTTGACTGAGCAACCCCTATCAGTTTCTGGTATGCTGTCTCTTACACCTGGTATGTACGCCACACAACATGTAAATTTCCTTTGTATATATCAAGGAATAGCTTAATTCTTTTTATAAAAATTATGAAAGATTATAGTTGCATAGATATCCATATTTTTTTCTGTCGTTTTAATAATAAGCCACGTTAATAATTACAAGTTATTTTTTGGTCATTTAAAATAAATATAAGCTTTTACAAAATATTTATAGCACTGATACTTACCTACAACTAGAAATGCTTAGTTTAAAAAAATAAAACTAATGTGGGCTCATTCGTTCAAAAATTACCTAATTTGTAACTTTTGTCGTGTTTGTACAACGTTTTTTTCTAATCATGTTTTTAGTAAAGTAGTTTCAAAAACACAAAAAAATATATGTATAAATCACTTCAAGTGCTCATCCACTCAATTTAAATCAGTAAAAAAAAAAACGGGATATAAAATATTAAATTACCCAACTTTCGAATAGTAAATATTTATTTAGAACAGCGTCTTTAATGTTCATTACATAAAACACGGAAATATGGAAGGCACATTTTTTTTAATCATTGATTTTATTTCTTACAATACTTTAAAGCTTAACATAAAAAGTAAGTTAGCATAACTCTACTCAATTCATAATTACATAAGTACAATTTGTTTAAAAATTTATTGTTATTTTTAACAATAATTAATGCTAGATTACATGATAACAAAAAAGAAAACCATAACAAAATAAAGAAAACAATACAAAAAATAACAAAACTGTAAATATATATAGAACAAAATAATAATTTAAAAAAGGCGATTCAAATTTACTAGATCATTTATCCTCAAAAACTTTGTTTCACTTACAAAACTAAAAAAAAGTTTTCTTAAGAATACTACACCCGATACACACGGTCAACACACTATCAAAAAATATTTTTTATTGGATAATTGAATACAATGGATAGTCGCGTAGTGGTTGAATGTAAGCCTCGATGCAGAGAATTTCAAGAAACTTCTAAAAAACTATTGCTGCTGAAAAAGAAACGGGAAAAAAAGCGAATTTTTCAGTGGCCAGGCGCTACATTGAACCACTACTCAGTGCATCTTACCACGCTTGGCGTGGAGGTCGCCCTAATACTCAGAAGTTAATCTACTGATACCATACATTCGAGCTCTAACCCTTTAAACCCCAAAATCCCCGCCCTGAATATAACAATGAGCTCTAAGCCGCGACACTGTTGTCAATATTCTGCGTTTCTTCTTCTGGCTGCACTTCCTCTTCGACAACGCCGCACTGCAGCTCATACAGCTTGGCGTATATTCCCCTCAGGGCGATGAGTTCTTGGTGCGTGCCTCGCTCCTTGACCACGCCGGCGTCCAGCACACAGATCATGTCTGCGTTCTGTATGGTGGCCAGCCGGTGCGCTATGATCAGACACGTGCGCCCTTCGCTCGCGCGGTCCAGAGCTTCTTGCACCACCTAGAGAGTTAAAGAGAAGCTGAGATCCTGATGGAAACGCTTCGAAGCTGAGTCACGATTCGTTTTTGCCACGAGTGTACATATACTTGATTGCCGATAAAAAGTCTAGTTTCGCTAAGGTAAAAACGTAAAACACACAATTTACAAAGCTGAAGTAGCCAGTGGGCTGGTCACTTCAGATTTCTGTCGTAGAACTGATGGCTGTTGGGGCAGACGGGTTTTAGAGTGAAAACCGCGAATCGGCAAACATAGTGTAGGGCGTCCTGAGACTAGGTGGAGCGATGATATTCGTAAGAAAGCAGGCAGGGATTGGATGAGAATGGCTGAAGACCGAAATGAGTGGCGTGCCATCAGAGATGCCTATGTCCAGAAGTGGGCTGATGCAAGCTGATAATGATGATGATGAAAACACACAGGCTCATTCTTCTTTCTTAAGACAATTTATATGATTGCGGGATAGGTGCAGTGCATCTTCTGGGTGCAAACCGGTAGTGGCGATCACGTTGCGACACACGGTACCTATATAGGGGTAGAAGGGTTTTTTGCTGGAGTACAGTGTCAAGCATTTTGTTGTCTTCCATCGGTGAGTGTAAAAGAATTTCTGTGCCTGAAGGTACAAATTCGTGGCACAAAGAAATCTTACCTTTTCACTGTGCGTGTCGAGCGCGCTAGTGGCTTCATCCAGCAGCAGCACTCTCGGGTTCCTCACGAGCGCGCGCGCGATGGCGATCCTCTGCTTCTGTCCGCCCGACAGCTGGGAGGCTCGGGCGCCTATTCTCGTCTCGTAACCCTGGTAGATATACGACAAAATGAAATTTTCAAGTTTTTTATGACCATGTACATCCCACTAGTGTATTGCAATTTAGGCGATGGGCTGACAACCCGTCACTATTGCAATATACATAATCATCTGTAGTAACCCTCAAAACTTGTCAGACGTGGCGGAACGACCTTTGTTTAGGTCGTTTTTTTTGCTCTGCCTATCCCATTAAGGATAAAGGCGTGATATTATGTATGTACATCCCACTAGTCTACGCTTCAATCATAGGAAGGATGGGGAAGAAACTTTGCACGCATATAGGTTAGATCCTGGAATCAGGAATGTAGTCAGGAATTGATCATAGACCGTGAATTCATTTAGCCGCGACCAAAACCCGGTGTTTTAATATATTTAAAACTTACTGCAGGCAAAGCGGCTATGAACGAATGCACGTTGGCGGCCTTGGCGGCGTTGACTATCTCCTCGATGGGCACCAGCCTGGTGTTGTCTCCGTACGCGATGTTCTCCTTGATGCTCCTGTCGAACAGCACCGGCTCCTGTGACACGATGCCGAGGTTCCGACGGAGGGTGCTTAGGCGCATGTCCGACACCACATTGAAGTCGTCCATGAACTGGTAACACAACAAACATCTTCTTGATGGTTTCTTTGAAGTGTAGCGTATTGTATGCAGGATGTTAGTTATATTGCGTGCAGTAGTTTCGGTGGTGACAATCACGTGATTCACAGCCTGCATTATTCTAATCGATCTGGTGGAAATTCTCAAAGTGATAAATTGCCAAAAATATTGACTTTCCTCTGGATTGTGAGCATAAGTGAACTTACCACTGATCCGTCGTCGGGGTCATAGAGTCTCTGCAGTAGTTGTATTAGAGTGGACTTCCCGCAGCCACTAGGTCCCACCAGCGCGATGCGTTTGCCGGCTGGTACCGCGAGCGTCAGCCCGTTCAGAACCTGCACCTCTTTCCGGGTTGGATACCGGAAGCAAATGCCCTTGTAGTTGATTTTTCCTTTGGCTACCTGAAAAAACAAAGTTTTATCAGTTTTGCTTGTAGCTTGGGTCGCGCTACCCATTTTCTAACTTATCTATCCTCTCTTACCTGCAGTCTCTCACACACGTCCCGGCCTTCCTTTCTGTTCCTATCGTCACTCACATCCCTCTCACTCATTTCCTAGCCGATGAACAAAATATAACGGTGTGTGTACTGTAATCTAACTTACATATTCCTCGTGAACCGAAGGCGTCTCAGTGCTAGCGACGAGGGTTTTCCTCTCAAGGAGCGTGATGACTCTTCCAGCAGCAGATATAGCAGCCCCAAAGTTCGGGGCGAACGCTAGAGCTTGCCCCATCATCCAAGCTCCAAATATGAGGGCTTCTGATACCCTGCACAAAGAATTTTACAACTGGAAATCGTCATAATTCAGTATAGGCTCGTGCCCTTGGTGGGGACGTATTTGAGCTGATGTAAACTGGTCAAGACAAAAAAGATAATTAAAGATGAATGAAAACAGAACAGGAAAGCTGCTGGGACACTTAATACAACATGGCCATTAGATAGATAAGCAAGACCCTAAAAGACACTCACTTGATGACGTCCTTGTAAGGCACTTGTCCATTGGCGACTAGCACGCCCCCGTACCACAGTGAGAGCGCGTACCCGGCCACGGGCGCCGTCTGACCGAACGCGAACACACATCCCCTCCAGCGCAGGTTCTTGCGGGAAGTGGCCACCGCCTCCACTCCTGCCTTCTGGTAGCGCGCTATAGCACCTTCCTCGCCACCTATTGTTTGTTATACATGATTATTGGGTTCCGGAGACAGTCTGTCATAAAAAGTCAAAAAAGTCAAAAAAAGGTCTGCGATAAAATACTTACAGAAAGCGGAAACTGTTCTAATATTCGTTATAGCTTCGGTAGCAATGGTTGTAGCTCTGTTGCTGGCTTCCCTGACTGACTGTAACCCTGCCGACAGCACCCGTCCCTCCAGCACCACGGCGCCGATCACCAGTGGCACGGAGATCAGCGACACCAGCGTCATCTGCCACGTGTAGTACATGGAGAGCACCACTCCTAGCATGATGGTTGCGCAAGCTTGCATAAGGGCCCCGATGCGGGTGCCTGTCGCCTGCAACAGCAAGAAGGGCAAGTTGCAAGATTCCCTGAGCCTAGCCCCATATAGTCGCATAAAGTCCTTGGACTTAGGGACTTTTGTAACAGTCCCTAAGTCCATTAGCCGCACTAGGGACTCTTGCAACCTGGGCCCTTCTTATTATAAATCAGTATCAGTACAGTGCACGACCCTAAATATAGCACTTTGTGTAAGTAATTTTGATTTCGTAGGTAAAGTAGAGCGTAATCTCTGTCGCACTTGTACAACATCTTTCAAACATCAGACAGATCATCATTGTCTCTTCACTCAGTCATCACGGTCTCTTTCGAAGGGTCAATTCTCCTGACAAAGGGCGAATAAGCAAATCATTATGGCTTTCATAGCATCTAAATGTTTTTTTTTTTAATCAATGTAGGTGTACGTACTCCCTGCACTGCGGCTGCGTCGGCTGCAAGTCTGGAGCAGAGCGCGCCCACTCCGTTCAGGGGATCGTCGAACCAACCGATTTCTTGCTTCAGCATCGACTCAAAAGCTGCCACCCTGTAAAAAAACCGATCGTGATAATGTAAGAAAACAGTTTTAATAGCGGAAACCCAGTGATAATACTTATATATGCGTATGAGCTTCCATGATCGTGCAGACTTTTCTTGGGATGTCTTTATCGAAGAGATTCTACCTCGCACATTTGCCAATGTTCCCCACTATAGTGAAATATTATTTAAAAAAAAAATCGCCCATAGTGGTGAACAAAGGAGGGTCATCCGCGGGAAACGCGGTTGCTGGAAGAGCTTGTGTTGTGTGTGACTTGTTAACAGAAGTAATTGGATCTTCGTCGTCAATGAGGATATGCCTAGGTTTACATTTATGTAGGTACTTCAGGACCTGTGGCAAGATGAGACTTCTACAGAAACATACCTGAGTCTAGCGGTGAGTCGCACTCCTGTGAGGTTGAATATGTAGATCTGCACGAATATCCCGATGCCGGTGATGACTCCCACCACCAGAAACAGAACGGCGATCATGTTCGTGCCTCCTTTCACGTACTCCTCGTTGGTGCTCTCCAAATACTAAAAGTGAGACAAGGTGTTAATTTAATTGATAGCGTAGGCATAGGCAGTGATTTCGTGATGATAAAGGAAAAACAAAACAATTACACAAATTATATGAGGACCTGTAACGCTCGGTGATAGAGCGGCGATATTGGGGTCATTAATCATTATCATTACCTTCGTCAGTGGTAAAAAATATGAGGATCAATTGAAAAATCGTCATTAATTGCGGTTAAATTCTTAAGTAAGTACCTACCAGTACAACTCACTTTAGATAGTAGGTATGTATGGTGTGGAATTTCTTTTAATTTTTAAGAGTAGATTTTTTAAATAGTAAAATGTTAATATTTACTTACACCATAAGTTTCACCGAACAGTACAGCGAACATGGGGAACGAGGCGCCGACGCAGATGGCCGCGAAGATTCCGACCAGCATCAAATACTTCTCAGGTTTGCACAGTTGCAGGATCTGTATGCAGTGGTAAATATTGCACGTTAACATATACCGGGTGTAAGGGACAGCGTACCGAAAACTGATAGGGGTTGCTCAGTCAACGAAACTGAACAACTTCCACCAGGAAATTCTTTCGAAGATGAAAGAAATTTTTGACGTTCCCATACAAAAACTACCTCGATCAGTGAATTTGTGGAAAAGCAAGTTTTTTTTTTAATTTGATGAATGAATTTCCTGGTGATAGTTGTTCATTTTTCTTGACTGAGCAACCCTTATCAGTTTCTGTCCCTTACACCCGTTATACTTAGAAAGAGATATTCGGCAAATTTTGGCTTGGCACTTACCTCCCAAGTAGTGGGTTCGAATTCCTTTTCATCTTTCTCCTCTTCGAGCTCATCGCTGATCTCAGACCCTGAGTCCTCATCCACACTCTTCATTGACTCCACTGACACCATTTTAGATAACGTTGGACGCGTGACCTTAAAGCCTGGTAACATTTGGAATAATGTTTATCATATATGTATTTATACTGAGTGTTAACAAATGGTAATATGAAGCCCATAGTGGATAACTTTTCCCCATAGCTCAAAATTTATGAAAAAGAGAACTATACCACCCGTAAAAATATTTGAACATTGCACCATTTATATGGGAGTTTTTTTTTAAATATTGATATCGACCTTTGTTCCTTCCTTGGGAAAATTTGTTCAGCAGCAAGATTCTTTTATCATTAGAAAGCTACGTTCACCTTCAGCAACATTAGGTAGTTATTACCGCGGGAAAATCTCGGAAAACTCTTCAAGCCGCGGGTGAAAATTTGTTGCAAAAAGCTAGTATTGTATTATGAAAGAAGGACCTACGTTTATTGGTAGAGTCGGTGTCGTTCATGGAGGGAGCGATGCTGGGCTCATTCTCCAACACCAGCTGGTAGTACCGCCCCCTCATGTTGATCAGTTCCTCGTGGGTGCCCTGCTCTATAGCCTCCCCCTTATCCATGAACACTATTCGGTCCGCATTCAACACTGTCGATAATCTGGAGAAGAGTATTACACTATTTGAAAATGCGTCCAGCTTATCGTGCCACCTGCAGTAAGGTGTTTCGCGGTCACAAAAATTGAAGCAATACGTTACGCGAGCGAAGTGACCGCGACATTTCACAAAATCTGAATAAATGTTACGGAAATGAGCGTGAGCAAAGCGAGCGGGACACTATACGATAACTTAAATATGTTACGCAAGCGAAGCGAGCGCATAATTTCAAGGAAATAGGGAAATAGATAAATAGATGTAAAGTAAAGGCCAAACATTGTATTTTTATTAACTTTGTATCCGGGTCTAACCATGGCAGTCCTAGCCAAACACCAAGTGTTTCTCCTCATTGTACCATAGCTACCTGTGGCTGACCATAACGGTGGTCCGGTTCTGCGCGGCGGCGTCGAGCGCGCGCTGCACCTTCGCCTCGCTCTGGGAGTCGAGCGCCGACGTGGCTTCGTCCAGGATGAGCAGCTTAGGCCTGCGCACGAGCGCGCGGGCGATGGCGATGCGCTGCTTCTGCCCGCCCGACAGCTGCGCGCCGCGCTCGCCTATCATTGTGTCGTAGCCCTAAACACGTGATTAAAGATATTACTTGATTTCTTAAAACAGATTTACAGAATAGAGAGAAGTTTCAAAATAAACTCATTTCTTCAAAGTGTGTTTCCGCCGGGTCCGGTAGGTAGCCACTGAGGTGCCACTAAGAACGAGATGACTTCGCTGAAGTAACGTTACACACATAATAATGTTTATTATACTAAAGCCACCTGTCCTGTTCACTGCTCGTCCGTCACGTCATCTTGATTTCAACCAGAAATAGGTACTTCGGCAGCCTGGCTTGACTCCACCCTTGCGCTGGAGCCCCGAGGCTAGTAACTTGCTGTGTCACGTCGGTGCGTGGGGATTGCCAGTGCCTTTATCAGGATTACGAACTTACTTCTGGTAGGTTTTTGATGAAATGGTGACAGTAGGCTTGTCGCGAGGCCACTATGATCTCTTCGTCCGTACAGTTGGGATTGCTCATGCTGTAATAAAGGGAAATTCATTATTTGGTAAAAAGGTCCCGTGGATTTAAAAGTCTTACGCTGGGTTTCATGAGGTCTCTTTAGTCTACCCCACAACCCATAATAAAAGCGTCAAAGAAAGCGATTGAGAACATTGTATGTTACCTGACCTGAACGCTACGAATACAGCTACGAACGTAGCGCTACGCCGTAGAGCTTTTTAAATGGAGCCTTGTGTGTTTCCTTGTGCGTAACCAAACTACAGATATTTTTAGATGAGCGATTACACTAACAGATTTATGGCATGACCACTGTCTAAAAATACTGAAGAAAGAAAGTCCGAAGATAGAATATGTCTCGTCTAACGCAACCTTACTGCATTGTGAATCGAGCCAATGTCTACGCTCCATTAGACAGCAAGACGAAGAGAAGATGCATTATAAAACTCACCGAATATTATCCTTGATGGTGCCAGCAAACAGCACAGGCTCCTGTCCTACAACAGCAATGTGTTCTCTCAGATGTTTGACGTTCAAGTTTCTCAGGTCGTAGCCGGAGGTCATGACGGACCCCTCGTTAGGGTCGTACATGCGCTGGATCAGCTGCAGGACGGTGGACTTGCCGCAGCCGCTTGGACCCACCAGGGCTACCGTCTCGTTGCGGTTGATCCTCAGGTTGAGACCGTTTAGCACCTGTGAATTTAAAGGTTCATTCGTCATTCATACATAAAATCACTTCTTTATACTTTAATCTTTGAAAATAAAACGCTTATTGGAAGCGATTTTGCTACGTCTGAAAATATTGAGAGCAATTTTAGATAGAAACAGTATTAGTGACAGGTAGTCAACCCATCATCGCCTAAATTATGATACACTGGAAACCCTCGAATCCCTTAACTGTTTTTTTTTTTTTTTGCTGACTCCTTCTATATTTTTCTATCGCTCTCAGCCCAGAGCCTCAATTTTGTACTTAATTTTTACACTCTTTTAGGCAACTTCAACAAAAACCATGGATACGAGAATAATGTGCTAAACAGAATGATGTGCTAAATGCGAAAGACTTATTTTTTACAAGCGAGCGAGGCACATGATCACTGACTATAATATAGATAGTACGTATGTACTACTACAAATAATAAAAGGATCTATCCTTGCATGGCAGACCTTACCTGAACATCGGGTCTTGCCGGGTATCTAAATATAACATTCTTGAGCTCCATATCCCCATGCAGTTCTGGCTTCAGCCCCTCGTTGGAGAGGCTGTCTATAGCGGGCTTCCGGTCCAGGACTGCGAAGATGGACGCTGCAGACGCCCGGGCGCTGGTCAACGCTTCTAAATGAGGAGATGTGAGGCCCACATTCTGTGCCCCTTGCAGCACACTGAAGAATACCTATATGGTCATACATGTGATTGATAAATTGGATGAAGATATGCTCATCAAAGAACCTAAGTAAAAGGAATGGAACGAATGACTCTCTATATAGATGGTACCAGAATTCCAAAGACATTAACGAGTAGGAATAGATAGCTGTCTGGTTTTTTTTTTTCATTGTTTATGTCTGGTACAGAGGCGGTCTTATTTCTGGAAGCGAACTCTTTAAGACAGCCTTTTGCTGAACCCAGATTCAAAGAAGACAGAATAGTGCATTATGAGTATGAGCATAATAAAAAAACTTTGAACTTACAATCATAAGTGTAGCCGGCGTGTACACAGTGTTATTTTCCTTCCTGCTCTCGAGGATGAGGGTCACGCCGTACCAGAAGGAGAGAGAATATGTGGCGTAGATGATGAGCCACATGACGCCGCTGCCGATGCCCGACCACATGCCCTTCCTGATGCCTGTCTGCTTGGCAGGGTCTAGCCTCAGTTCGTACCTGCAATTTTTATTTATCTGTAGCTGACGTACCTACGTATAAGAGCAATTTACCTACATATTATCAGGCGGAAAGACGGGATGTTTCTTTTCGATGACAGTATACGCGAACTAAAAAATTTTGGTTGGTCTGACGACCAAAATTAACAAGTTTCACAAAAAATATTTTTTAGTAATGACAAATAAAAGATCGACCTTTCCATTTAATTATATTGCTTAAAGTTGTTCAGTCTAGTTGTGTAAGCAATCCCTTCCCTCCGGTTTCCCAGCTGTCTCCTAAAAAGCCCTGGATATTCTTCTTTTTTTTATGGTCGTTCCCTCGATGCTAAGGATCGTGACTGCATGCCAATTTTTTCCACTCGGTCCGGTTCTGTGACATATGTATCGCTCCTTGTATCTGGCCTTCAGGCACCTCCTTTACTTGGTCCACCCATCTAGCCGGCATTGTTTCTTTAGCGCGCATCCCCTCCATTTGTCCAAGAATGATGAATCAGTTTCTCCAGGCTGTGCAGCAACCTGTATATTACCTGATATTACTAACCTTTTAATTTCTTTCTCCTCTCCCCCAAAGGCAACTACAGTCCGCACTGATGACAACACCTCTTCAGCAATCACACCGGCTATACTGTACGCTTCCAACTCCTGGGTCGTGAGGGACGATTGTACCTGTAGAAACCAGTATGATTGTATCGGAAGGTATGTAAGTAAGCAGTTGCTATTGCTATTCTAGTAACCTGGTTAGAAATCGTTCGGCGGCTTCATGAACCTGTCCGTCGCAGTCAACTGGTTCAATGTCAGACAACATCTGGGTGACAGAAAAATCTGAGAAAAATACATATTAGAAAACTGGATAAGGCGACGAGGTTCTCAGTCTCAATGAACCTGGGTGGACGTAATGACAAATCTGTAGATGGCGAAGTTATTTTCCTTTTTTCATCACGTTCATTTAAAGCGTGGTCGTACTGTAGTGCAAACCTTACCCAGGCAACAACAGCAGTGGTGGCGATGATGATGGGCGTGCAGGAGAGGATGACCAGCGTCAGCTCCCAGCCGTACACGAAGCTGATCACCACCGCGGTCACAAACGACATCACCAGGTACACCAGCATCGGCACCTTCTCCGCTATACCCTCACGGTACTTCTCCACGTCACTGATGATAAATAAATCTTATCTTATCTTATATAGCCGTTATTATGCCCAACTGCTGGGCAAGTTAAATAAATGTTTAAGCAAATTAGTAGACCATATTTACGGTATGAAACTGCTCATTGAAACTGAATAACATCCTCAAAAAGCAGAACTACTTATTACATCCATGATGGACTGAAAAACATAGAATTCGATAGAAAACATAGAATGTGCCAGCTGGTTCTCTTCCGGATAAGGTATCCGGTAAGGTAAGGATTACGGTCTGCCTACCCCGAATGTGATAAAGGCATGACTGATAACTGAATGAAAATGTACTTACTCGGAAACCTTGGTGGCAAAGTTCATTGTAGTGTTGAGGTCGTACCAAGAAATGTCTTGACGCAGCACGGAGCGCAAGAACTTTTCTTTGACTCTCTCAATCTGAAAATAAAACTTCAATCGTCAGCAAAAAAAGTTCTGCAAATAAAACCTGAACGAACCTGTAACGCCACATAGTTGAATAGGTCTACACTGATGGCTGCCGCTATGAACTACACCACTGAGAACGCTGTGCACGCGACACCGATCCTTACAGCTATTACTTTAAGAACCAGTATGTTAAGAACCCTACCTGTTTGAGAGCCACATAGTTGAAGAGGTCTACACTGATGGCTGCCGCTATGAACTGCACCACTGAGAATGCTGTGCACCCGACGCCGAACGCTATCGAGTCTTCAATCAGCGCTTCCCTGTTCTCTTCTTTGCTGGCATTCGTTCTGAGAACAATAATTAGCTAAATATTTAGTCCAACTCAAATGGCGAAAATTTCTACTTTTAGATTGAAAAAAAAAAACAAATAAAAAAATCGTGTGAACGAATTATTTTGTAGAATGTTAATGACGATGGTATGCGAATGCTACACTTTCGTCTAGGTAATTACTACTTATAGTAGAGCATGGAGAAATACTAAAAATACTTAAGCAAAGAGCAATTTAACTACAACTTACAGCATCCTGCCTCCACCGAACCACGCAATAGTGAGCGTCTCTGTGGAGGTGCCCGTCATGACGGTGCGGTCGATGAGCAACGACGTGAACTCGCCGTAGATAATCACACCGATGGGCACGAACAGGCCGTTGATGCTGGCGAGCACCAGGCCCAGCGCCAGCAGCAGCAGCTCGCATACTGTCGCGAATCTAAACTGCCGAAGGAACAGAAACGAGTCAGTTGACTACCATCATCATTATCACCTCCACCATCTAGGTACTGCTGGACATAGGCCTCTCCCACGCAGCTCGGTCTTCAGCCGTTATGATTCAATCCCTGCCCGCTTTTTTACGACATCGTCGCCCCATCTAGTTACATATTTTCAGAAATTGAATAGAATACTTGACGAATTCGTTTATTCATATAACCACGCGTGTATCTCTTATGGGGCAGGCGGAACGTCAGTAGAATTACTAAAAGAAAAACATTTCCGCCGCGTCTGACAAATTTCTGATGATGATCTTAGCTAGGCGGGGGTGTACCTATTCCTTGAATCTAAATCCTACTTTTTTTAGAAAAAAAAACATGGTATAAATTAGGTATTTGCGTCCCTCCCAATCCAGCAGGGAAGTGATGATGTAATGAAAAGGGTAAAAATATTAGAAAAGACAGGCACTTACTAATTGGAAGTAGGAGATCGGTGGTACAGAGCTGAGATCGCTTGTGTCACTGAAACAAACAATACAGTTTTATTGTAATGAACTCTTGGCTGTTCTGTAGGTACTGTGATTAATTACGTACGCTAATAGAATGTGATCACATGGTGCATATTTTGTCACATGGCACGCTTATTAGACAACGTTGAATACGTTAGTCGTTATAATACCATTCAGGTTCTTCTTGGGCATATATCCTTGTTCCTATGCAGGCATGATGACTGGTTTAGCAAAACTTTAACGCGAAACTTTGAAATCATACAAAAAATGAGTTTTTCACAATTTTCACTAGTCCCCATGAGAGGGCACCATTTTTACAGTCGAAAATGACTACCAATGAAATAAGCTAATTATAATTTTGTGTTCCACCGGTGGGAATCAAACTCTCGGCTTTCGGATTGAGGCTTAGTTAGACCATTAGGCAGTTGATCTCGCTTCCACTATGACGAAGGATTTGATGGTGCGAGAACTACTTACGCCTCGCCCTTGAGGGCTTTCGCTGTTAAAAACGCAGATTGCTGCGCATTCGCGATGATAGTCAGCGAGTTTTGCTGCCAGCCGAAAGAGATGTGCTGCCGCTGCTCGCTGCCGCTATGACAAGGCAGTTGATGTATGAGAACTACTTACGCCTCGGCCTGGAGTGCTTTCTCTGCTAAATACGCGGATTGCTGCGCAAGCGCGGAGATGGTGAGCGAGTTTTGCCGCCAGCCGAGCGAGATGGGCTGCCGCTGCTCGCTCAGGCGGCGGCTCTGCGCGAAAGACTGCCGCCTCTCGCTTGTTCTTCGTTGCGTCACGTTTTTCAAAGACTCATCGCGTCTCATTCTCGGGACCACCGATCTGGAAATTAAGATAATTCAAAAACTCGACTCTGCTAAGATGAACTGCGACCTTGGAAAACTGATCTATCGCTCTACCAATTTTCACAGTTATCATCACAGTTCTAAGGGTGTTAATTTAATTGTGTGCCATAGCTGAAACGGTGTTTCAGTAACGTATAAGGAGCCCATAAATAATATGAAAAAAAATACAACTCAAAAAATCAAATAACCAAGAGCCGGTATTTATTATTATTACAAGAGCTGCACCTACCTCTCGTGCTATAACCGAGCGCGCGGGAGTCGCTATCATTGATCGATGTGACTCGTGCGTCGCGCGGTATTGGTTATAGCACGAGAGATAGGCGCAGCTCCGGGAATCATCATAAATACCTACCGACATTTTTTTTCTGATTTTTTGAGTTGGATTTCTTTTATTTTATTTTTGAGCTCCTTTAACGTTACTGGAACACCCCCTAAGCTATGGCACGCAAGTAAATTAATATAGTTGGTCAAGTGACGGGATATTCGTTAACGGAAAGGGCTTCCCTAAGAAATTGTTATGTTTGTGCCACGTTTTGTAAAAGCAGAGTTTCGAAACTGGTTTCGGCTGAGACTATTTTACTTGTACGTAACTGGTTTTGAACAAGAACGAATTATTTTACCTGAATTATTAATTAATAAATAATTTCAGGCTCAACAACCTGAAAAAGATATTATACCGCCGGCACCACTTAGATTTATTAATCATTTCGGCAATGACCTATATTTTATATAACATGTTATAACATGTGAAATGTTTATAGGTACTGGGAAATAATCTGTAAGAGAAATATCTCATCAATCTTAGATTGGTTATTTTTTATTTAGAATTATTTACATTTCAGAATCAACAAAGTTGTTGTATGGTTGTTGTTGTTGTTTTTTGTCAAAATGTAAATGACGTTTTGATAGGACAGTGATGTCGTATGAAAATAAAAACTCCTTGGGAATACCAAGGGAAAACTCAAAGACTAATAAGGAGTTTTTATTCGGAGGATTATAAAACTAAAATCTTAGAAGACTAAAATAATAAAGTATTTACTTGGTATGTATCCTGGCCACATAGTCCGATGATGAATGGTGATACACGTGTCTATTAGCTATTAAAGTTTGATTAAAGTTTATAACTAGATAGAGGTAGGGAAAACCTGTGGGGAAAACTAAGAGATCACGAAGTGTTAAAATTGTATCTAATTAGATCTTATTCTTACATAACAGAAAATAAATAAATAGCGTCTGACTGAACATACAACGGCAGTGCGGCGTGCAGAGATATTGATTATTTTAAACTATAACTAGTTTACTTTTTGACTCGTGGTTTCACCCGCAATTAGTATATGAGTTTTCCCACGAGAATCAGGTATTTTCCCGTGGCATCCCGCGGTAAAAAGTACCTGGCCTTTGAAAAAATATTGTGAAACAAAACACAGAAGAGTGAATAGAGAGCGGTGGCGACTTCTCAAATCAGTGGAACAAAACGACACTGATGAATATATTAAAAGTATTAAACTGTGACTCCGTATTTTTAACGTTGCGTTGTCGATATCAACTTGTTTTGCGGCCCATAAAATACTTTTTCTTTACAACTTTAAAGAAAATCAACTGCAAAACATATGTTTGTAACAAGGTTATTTTCTGCGGTTCCGAAATTTGAACCTCTGCTAAATTGCAAAGAAAGAGCTGTTTATGGGCCGCAAAAATGGTATCGATAACGCAACGTTAAAAATATGGATATATTATGTTGTATATTATTATAATATAATTCGCCTTGTTCAAAAAAAAATATATATTTATTTTATATTTTTTTCTGAATCTTTACGTAATTTAAAAATACTAATTTCATGGTTTTTAGGTTTTAAATCAGCCATTATTTTTATATTAAAATTTAAGGGTCGTATTTATAAAGCGATCTCAAAATTGAGAGCAATATTAAGTATGGACTTGACAGGCCGTTTTGTACTGAAATGACATTTCTGATACAAACTCTAACTCGCTGTCACTCTTGAGAGCTGATTATAAATACGGGCCTAAGTAACTGTACCCGAGTGACGTCACAACGTAACGTAAGATTTGGTTTCTTGTGTAGAATAAAAACTATTTGTACTATGTCTTTTCTCGTATTTATAAAGCGATCTCAAGATTGAGAGCAATATTAAGTATGGATTTGACAGACCGTTTTGTACTGAAATGACATTTCTAATACGAACTTAAACTCGCTGTCACTCTTGAGAGCTGATTATAAATACGGGCCTAATAGCAGTGAAATTAATGTGCCCTACCGATGTTATTTCACTGCTTGAGGTTGAGGTTTTGAATAGTTTGAATACGGGTAATTTCTTAATTTGTTTTGCCCACAGCCCACAGAATAGCAATTTATTAGTTTTCCTTATCCATTTCAGGTTTATTTATCAATAGGTACCTATTCGTCATGTATGTATGTATGTCCATACCCTTGAGAGTATCATGACTTGACTGATTGTGCCAGAGAGTTTAGCAAATATTTAACTGATCAGTAAGCATAACATCTGATTATATTGAGTTGGTGAATGCATGTAAAGGTAATTATGATAAAAATATACTTCTTTAAAGGTCTAGGTTAGAATTTATAGATATGCCCTTTTATTCCTTACGGAGTAGGCAGGCAGACTGCAAATTTTTCTAATGTTACTGGGTTACGGGACTTGGAGCGATAGGTATGGTAACATGTTGATATTGTTTTCTTGCCGAACTAGGAGCGAAAAAAACATGTATTTAATTTTTTTCGTACATAATATTACTCGCTATTTGATTTAAGTTGGTAAACGTGGGTAAACACTGCTAGGAGGCCGATTTTGACCACGTGACATAAGTATTTAGGATGTGACGCAACTAGTCTGCTCTCGATTATTTATCACGTTTAATAATTTGATTTAGATCAAGGGCCGGCAAAAGGGGCTAGTTAAATTAGTATTATTGTCACTGGCCAAGTAGTCTTGCCAGTAGTCTTGCTATTCTTATAAGCCGTGTGGTGGTAAACTCGACTCTGTGCGCAAGAGCAAGTGCGCCAGACAGTTCATTCAGACGCTCGTCAGATCGTATTGATATAAAGAAAGTCAGGTGCGTTTGTCGACGCGTCTGTGTAGGTATCGTCGTACCGTCATGCGTCAGCGGCAGAAGTGGAGTTGACCCTTTTATGCCTGCTTGACTCTATTCGATACATTTTCTTTTGTTTTCTTTCGAAATGGCACCTGTCACAGATTTCATCTCAGTTTTTGGAGTGGAGTAGGTACTTTAGCTTATCCGCTACAAAGAGTTTGGTCTGACGACGTAACTGAACAACTTTCATTCCATTCTAGACAATTCAGTCACTTTGTATAGGGAAGTAAACATCTAGTTTTTAGAGGATTTCTTATTGTTTCCGACACATCTTTCGCTTTGGTCAAAACAAAACAACAAGGTAAACAGTCTATCGTCAATATTTCATGAAAGTAAAAGTTTTTTTATATTACTCTATTTATGACTTAATTTAGTTATTATACAGAACACAGAAGAGTAAGGAGCTAGGGAGCGGTAGTGACTTTTCAAACCAGTGATACAGAACGAACAGGAACACAAGAAAATTTGTAAAAGCCCTTAAATCTATTTCTGTAGTTCTGATTAAAATGGCCTACAAAGCAAGCTCATCTCCACGAACAATGCAGAACACAAGTAGTGCTTACGGTTCAGTGTTCTGGCCAAGATTACAAGCCAACATCCGTTAACGTATGTACTACGTCAGCATCTTTTTCATAGTGACGTCATGAGTTTTATTTCGTCGTACCGTGTCAAAGAAACCCCTTCAACTTCAAGCATGCCTTCATTGCTAATTTGAGTTTCCTAAGAATTTTACTAAATATTTATTAATTAAGCATATAAAGTACTTACCTTATAAGTAGGTACCTATATGATTTGCTCAACTATATAAAGTTCATATACCTAAAACATACATACAAAACTACCAGTTCCTTCTCTTTTTCGACGAGGATAACTTATCCTCATAGAAAATTACCACTTTAATCAGACAATTTGTACGGGGTAGTTAATTTTTTTCTCATTTCCAGGAAAAAAAGAGTTTTGTGTAAAAACACCCACTATATTAATAGGTAGCTGTATTTCATAGAGTCCATGGCGTCTGGAAGTCGAGACAGTCGAGACTTCGACTGGCATTGGTGCCGATTCTGTTTTAGATACAACTCAACTTAATTTAGTTTGGTCCTGTCCTGTCACGTTCTAATATTTGATTTAAAATAGAGACAGCAACACAACAGCTGATTATAACCCTGTCAGAGTGACGTAAGTAGGTATATTGCTTTGAAAAAGACGACACCATTTCTAGCATGTCGTCTTACTTAAGGCGTGTAACGTCACTTTGACAGGATTATAATCAGCTGGTTGTGTTGCTATCTCTATTTTAATACAAATATTAAAACGTGACAGGACCAAACTTAATTATGTTAAGTTGTGTCTACAATAGAATTGGCACCATTGACATCATTTCAGTTCATGGTTGTGTAAAGGCAAGGACAAGCTTCCTGTGCCCACTGAGCTACATGTATGGAGAAGACATCATTCAAGCACTTTATATCCCATTTAAAAGAGGTGCTTACACTTCTTAATTAAGTGATAAACATGTCGCACTCTGTCATCATCATTTTCCTATCCTTTTTCCCGTATCTCTCGGGGTCGGCTACCTAATCTAGGTGATACTGATGAACGAGGGTACTGGTTTACTTTTACACAGAGCGACTGCCAACTGACCTCCGCAACCCAGAAGGGAAACCAGACCCAATCCTAGATTAGGTTACACACAACCTTTAAATTTCTTCGTAGGTGTGTGCAGGGTTTCCTGACGATGTTTATTTTCACCGTAAAAGTGCCGAATAAAAGTACATAATGTAATTCGAAAACCGAAAAACACATTGGTACGTGGTGGGATTCTAACCACGACCTCCTGCACAGAAGGCCGCGGCTCTATCTACTAGGTACACCATCCTTAAAGTTTTCATTTGTAATTACCTCAATAAACGCTATAAAATACGGACGAGATTAGTGCAGATGCCTTATTGAATTTTGGGGACATGTCGTATGTTCGTAATAGCTGTTCCATACACGCGAGTATAGTTAATAGTAGTTCAGTCTTCAGTGCCTGTGCTTATTCTTTCTTTGAGTCTGCACTGAAATTGAACGATCGGAATCTTATGATCTGTCTATCCCGTACGGAACATGGCCATAGTTTATAATGATTATACATACATACATACATAAATCACGCCTTATCCCTAATGGGGTAGGCAGAGCGTTAACGACCCAAACAAAGGTCATTACGCCACGTCTGACAGTTTTGAGGGTTGATTAAGATAGATCTCTGTATATTGCTGTAGTGATAGGTTGTCAGCCCATCGCCTATATTATAACATTACTAAAACCCTCGAATCCCTTAGCTGGTTTTTACAGCATGCCCGGGAGGAGATGCAGCTGGCACATTCTATGTTTTTCTATCGCTCCCAGTCCAGCATGGAAGAATGATTATCTAGATAGTAAATAATGCAATGGCGCCTGCTTGTCTATTACATTGCATAGCAGGAAGGAGATCATACTGGGTGTAAGAAAAGTACTGCGTTAAACCACATTTTTGAAGGTAACAAACAACTTTCCCAAAGCGTAACAATTTTAGCTTAAAATAAAATTTTGCCTTGCCAATACAAAATTGCAGGTGAGGAGAGAATCTTTGTATTGAAGAGGTAATTTTTAATTTCAATTTATTTGTGCTTTGGTTAAGTTGTTTGGTATCATTAGTAGAAAGAGCAATTCCTTTTTTTACACCCTGTGTACATATTGTAGTCATGCCATAAAGGTTATTGTAAAACAATCGGTTACCTTAATTTAATGTCCTCGTCCCAGAACAATCTTTTCCACTTTTGTAGTTCTCACACATAGGTAGTCTAGGACGGAAACGGTTTGATATCTGCCTAAACCATGATGGATACAGGCGTGATATACTCGTATGTAGGTATATCTACGAAGATAGTAGTGATGTTTTTATTATCGTAAAAGTAGGTATTTGCTGGCTAGCTCAAAAAATTTCTACGCCGTAGCACTTTCGTAGCAGACCCCTACAGAAAATAAAATGTAGATAATGGTGCCGATTCGGATAAACTCTGCGCCAAATTAGATCTTTCACTATCTCGAATTACATTTTATTTTCTTTCTATACGCCTTTTAAATTATATCACAGAATAGCGTGGATTTTAAAATATTTTAACCACTAAGTACGCCGTAGTAAGGCTAAATTATGAGAAAAACCTAAAAAAATAGAGTATTCTGTACTTGCTCTTTATTTTAGCCTTATTCAATGTTACTCAACCCAAATTTTTGGAACAACATTTTGGGACACAGAAAATTACTTAATTAACTTTAACTACCTTTAAATACGGAATAGGCAAAGAACAAAACATGTAAGTATGTAGTATTATGTATTATATCTAAAAGACTGTTGAAAGCCCTGCACTTGAAACAGTCGTTGAGGTTATTAACCCTGATACCATTAGATAGACTTGAATGATGTAGGTAGGTATGTCTGGGTCTGAAGAATATTGCATTTTTGCACGAACTCTTAATTTGTTGGAAGCCGAGTGAGGTTTTAAAGAAATTCTCAACCCACTTAAAGTTTAATTTGAACTGGTCTGTTTAAATATTTTCTAGTCTTTCGTTATCCTCACCTAAAGTCATGGTGCATTATTCTGAAGCAAATTTTTAACTGCAATTATTTGTTGCATTCACAATGGTGTATAGCGTGTTAGTCTCAAGTAGGTAGGTAGGCATTAAATAAGTAAACTTTAGTAACTTTGAAATCTTTCTGTGTACTCAGTTTTTTGTACCGCTCTACATTTTGGGCTGTTGCTGAGTTCAAGTTTAAGCACGCGAAGTTACATCACTGGGTACAATTTCAGTGGCGGGGCTGGAGATTCGCCAAAAGACGTCCGCTGATTTATTAACTTATCGTTTATTAGGACACCGTGACGGCTGGCGAATAGAAAAGGAATTATAACAAAAAACCATAAACGCAGGCCCAAAAAATAAAATGCAGCGTAACTTACCTAATATCCCGTAAAAATCACTACAACACCGTAAAAACGCGTGTTTAGTAAAATCACTGAAGAAATCCTCATAGATTCCCTTGTTCATAGGGGTCGCGGTTTCTGAACGTTGGCGCCTCTTGGGCGGGAAAGTGGGGAAAGCGCGGGAAATCCCACAAGATGGCTGCCGAACGACGTCGGCTTCGCGCGGCACTTGGCAACTCACTGGGGGACTTTTGGCACCATATAGAAACTTATCAGACCGGATAGTGCATCGCCTATGCAGTTTTATGTATTTTTGCAGTGCATTCACTGTGTATGTCGGGGGTGCGGCCACAGGAGAAGTAAGGACCAGTATACTTCTTCAAAATCACTCCACGATAACCCCTATAATAACTCTACCTACAGCATGCTACTCGATTATGTTGGTTCGCAGATCACAAGTAGTTTTCGAGGCGGGTAGCAAGCGGGTCTAAGGTCAGTTTTAGTTACTTACTTAGAAGACTTGAAGATAATTTACTGCCTTTTTCTGCCTCTACCTTCTTTGGGAACGTAAACGGAAGTCTCACGTGCGTATTCTGCTCGTGATTAAGCGTCGTCGTGAAAAAGTGAACTGCTTATCGAGAGGGTAATTTTATTTAGAATTTTTACACCTTGTACCTAAGTCAAAATCTTAATGTGCTTGTGCGGATTTTAAAACTCAGCTTATTTTTCTATTTCTGCGACGTCATTTCAATTTGTTACCGGTTATATTCGGTAAAATCTAGGTAGAGTCTAGACTTATCTTATAACCGTTTGTGGCTAGGGCTGAAACATGGGTGAATTATAACTTCTGTCATGATAACCAACATGGTGCATGTGACATTATACCTACCATCCATGTGACGATGCTATTTTCAGAAATCACATAGCGCATTTATGATTCATATTGAACTATTAACGTAGTTGAGTATAAGTAATTAAATTTCAATTATGGTCCGGAGGAGACGAACAGGCTACATTTTACCTAAAATACCATATTCCCACGGGAAATGTCATACGCAGCCGCCGCGGCGCGAAAAGCAAGTTCTATATGAGGTGTACCTAAGGGCAAACTAAGGGACAGCGAACCAGAAACTCAAAGGGGCTGCTCAGTCATCGAAACTGAACAACATTCACCAAGAAATTCTTTCAAAAAAGTGACTTTTCCATACAAAATGCAAACCTAAAGCCAAAAAAAATTATATTCAGTCCTGTAAGAATTTCCTGGTGAAAGTTGTTTAGTTTCGTTAATTGAGCAACCCCTATCAGTTCTGGTACGCTGTCCCTTATTCCCGGTATGTAACCCGTAGCAAGAGCTACGCACGTAGGTATTCAGACCTTTGCTACGCCGTAGCGCTACATTCGTAGCAATCATGCGGTATTGCTAAAACAATCAGGATTTTTCTTACATCTTGTTTCAATTTATCTTTATAAGGTTGGCAGGCGACAAAACAGTTGCCCGACAGTCGGATCTCTTTTTTCCGCGATATGAGTGAAAGAGAGAGATCCAGACCACTGGATAAATTGTTTGCTTGCAGTTGTTATAGTGCGTCGAGTTCACTGATTAGAGAAAGTCGCTGCTAGCTCCATTTACTCTTCTGTGGATAATCGGCCCCGATTTGTAACCATCCCGACTTATTCTAATCTCAACAAAATTTATTGCTACCTGTTTTGTTCTCTCATGATAGAAAGTGATAGGTATGGACTTATTTTAGTTGTCGCGTATTTTGCAACCACGAATTGCTACCATTTTCTCTAAAACGGACCTGCACGTAATGTCGCTTCAAGTATGTAAAATCTTGAAAAGACACAAAATTCCTCTCTTTAATGCTATGTAAATAAGATATCTCGAAAGGATAAATAAAATACAGGGAAAGTAAACAAAGTTCTTTTCCAAATAATATTTTATTCAAAATACGATCCAGTATTTATAAAAACAAAGAATTGCAAAAGTATTTTCTATGCGATTCACATACGAATTCATACGATACAGAATGAAATTGACGAATAACACTAACACTAACCATCCCCGATTTTAACATGGACTCGCCCATTTTGTAGACTTAGGTAACGATATAGACACGGCATGAAATTTTAGAGAATATTTTTATTAAATACCAAGTTGTTTTATCTCACGACTACCGCTCGGTCATGTGGTTGTGCGAACAGACACGCGCCATTTGTGTGCGTAATTGCAGGTTACTAAACTCACGCACACTAAGGTAATATGAGTGAGATAAAACTATACGGGGTGTAAGGGACAACTTCCCGCAAACTGATAGGGGTTGAAAAAAAAAAACCATTGCGTAAGTTGTTCAGTTTCGTTGACTGAACAACTTACGCAACAACATACTTTTTTTGACTTTCCCATTACAAAATAACTACCTCGAACGTCATTTTCCTCGAACTCAGACAATTTGTATGAAAATGCCATTTTTTTTTCATTTCCTGGTGAATGTTGTTAAGTTTCGTTGACTGAGCAACCCCTATCAGTTTGCGGGACTGTCCCTTACACCCGATATACTGGCCTGTACACAACTACAAGTAAGTATAGCGGCAGTCGTGAGATAAAACAACACATTAGAAGCATAGACTTACGATTTTGGTGCGCATTTTGAAAGCGCTAATTTTATGTATTATTTAGTTCAGATCAATTGAGGTACGACTGTATAATCAAACATATTAGATTATAGTATTTTTCAGATAGCATGCGCCCGTCGCGCTCGTGGTATAATCTGTGCGCCTCGCAGCAGGTAGGAAATATAAAAACATCACATGTGCGAATGCGAAACAGACTGCATTATAACTGTTAATAAATGTATGCGTTTGACATGTGTCAGGGTGTTTATTTTATGCTATGTAAGCAGGTTGTTTTGGGATTTTAGGTGAGGGTGAGATCGTTCTATTATCGAGTGTCGAAATACTTTTTTGTTTTTAAAACAACAAAAGGAAATACTTATTTGTATTTTTATTTTGACTAACACGACGTACTTTAATCGTTCTGAACCCTAATGTATTTTTACACTTATAATATCAACTAGTACTAACAGTAGACATAAAAAATAAAACTCTAATAAGACTTAAATAAACCACCTTTTTACTAGAAACATTGGAACTAGATAGAAATTATTGCACTCAAAATTTACTTATTTCTTGGTATTTCTATGATGTGATGAAATAAGTTATACATTATACATCAAGCTTATCATGTAATCTTACAATACTCCTTAATATCTACATTTTGGAAAATCAACATAAATATACAAGGTAAATAAATTAAATTAAATTTTGTATACAGGGTGTAAAAAAAAAGTACTACGTTCCTTTAAACCACATGTTCTACTGATGATACCAAACATCTTTCCCAAAGCACAAAAATTTTAGCTCGAAAAAAAATGCCTTGTTCATACAAAACTCACTGAAAATCGCGGAAAGCATCTTTGTATGGAAAAGGCAAATTATTTTTATCTGTCTAAAATTTTTGTGCTTTGGGAAAGTTGTTTGGTATCATCAGTAGAACATGTGGTTTAAAGAAACGTAGTACTTTTTTTTACACTCACTCCTTCAACAAGACGTGTAAGCAGATTGTGATATAAAGTTCATAATTTTACAGAAAAACTTGATTCTTATTAGTTTAATATTATGTCCTAATTTAAATTAAACTAATATAAAACAAATATTTACATACAAAACTGTGTATGTCATTTTGTATAAAGATATTTGCGCCTTTAACAATGAGCGTAGAACAGTATACACAGACATCTAGCAAAACATGCCTCTGCAATTTGCAGTAAAATAAATGGGGAAGATCCGTTTTTCCACCCCAAAGAATCCACCCTAAGGTGGAGGATACTCGGAAACGTATGTACGAGTTTTAAAAAAAAAAAATTAATAATTGGCAACCCATTTGTCCAGCATCTCACCTGATGGAAAGTGATGATGCAGACGATGATGGAGCATGTTTGCCTAGATAATGTTTATTCACTCTTGCCTTGAAAAGGCCCAGTTTATATCGTTCCGGAAACAGATTCACCCTAAACACAGAAATTGTATTGTACTAACATTATTGGCATATGTTATGGAGAATATGCCTCAGGGTGGATTCTTTGGGGTGAAAGAACGGATCTACCTAATCTGTAGTCTCATGCGAATGAAAATAGATGAAACTTGCCTCGACTGTGCTTAAATCTCATTTCAATCTATCTCCTTAGATTTCTATGCATATTGTTATTGATAAAGTAAATTATATATTATAGGAATTATATGTATTGTACATATATGCAAACTATATGGAATGATAACTAGAACCATTTAATCTTAATCACAAATAAAATTCTAGCTAGCGTAATTCTGTAGTTTGAAAATAAAATAGAGGTTTATATCTCACAATACAGTCTGATATATTCCGGTAGTAATCACTGGTAGCAAATGTATTAATTATATTTGAATTTATTTAGGATACCATTGATAAAAAATATGTTAAAGCCTATTATGTTCAAATTTGGATTAATTAATATCATATTCATAGCCAACCATTCAAATAAAGCACTATTTGTTACTATCTTAGGGATAGGAATTCAGCAACAATAGAAATATTAAATCTTAAATCAAATATAAGGTACGGTAAAGACTTAAGACTAAATAGTGTAAACCCTAAACATCACATAAAACACGCAACATATACCTATCCTTGTCGCACATAAGGGTGACCATAGATGGAAAATATATGTCGGTGTTAAGAGGATGAAAATATATCTTATTATATCTTGATACGACTCAATTCAGATTGAAGTTTCTGTGTGCCGTAAGATCGCAAGATACCTTTATATACAGAGAACTTCAAGTTAAATCGAGCGGTATCGGGATGTAATAAGGTATATTTTACTATCGCTCAATACCAGAATATATCCGCTTCTGTAGTCAGCCTAAAACGCAACATATACCTATCCTTGTCGCACATGTGGCGTGCATGCAGGCGCGGTGCGTGCGAGTGAGACGGCGCGAGGGGGTGAGCTGCGGCGCTAGTAGAAGAACAGCAGTCGCTCCTGCGCCGTGCCCGAGAGCAGTCGCCAGCCGCGCTTGATGTTCAGGTACTGGATTATGGCTCGCACGCAGATTAGGATACCTAGGGAGATTTATATTTAATTTAACCAACAATCTAATGATAGGGTGTTTTCGAGTTCTGAAAGTCATTTTAGAAAGATCGGACTATATATTGATGAGATTCTTATTTGGGGGATCCATTATTATGTCGTTGAAAAACCACAGTACGGGGCTGTAAATATTGTACAAACGACACTTGAAGAGAACAGTGATGTTTGCCAGTCATTGTAAAAAAGCGACAGATATTGCGCTCTACAAATCCGGACTTAGCCAAGTTCTTAGATTATGACAAGAATACTCACCGAAAGCCATGATGAGCCACCACAGCCAGGAGTTCTCATGAGAAGCCAACTCGGTGGAATGCTTGACTATGAGCGTCCACTTGGCCAGCGACAGGCCGAAGCCGGCCAGAGCGCCGTAGCGGCTCGCCACCGTGTGACAGAAACACATCAGCAGCAGGAAGCCGATCCAGTTAAAGAGGAATGCCACTAAAAGAAAGGAGAGACCTTTTGAGAAACTATAGTTTCGTTCAAATACATTATGAATATAAATAGAGAGCTATATTTAAAAATCCTACAAAATTGTAAATTGTTTGCTTCAACCACTCACTGGATAGATCTGGATGAATAGGAATAAGTTTTTTTTTTTAAATAGGGCATAGGCTGCTTTGGAAAGAGTAACTATTATAGCTGCTTAATGTAAGTTAGTAAAAAATATGCATTGCAATTTAAGTGAAGGGCTGGCAAACTTGTTACTAAGGAAATCTTTTTTTAGGGTTCCGTATCTAAAGGGTAAAAACGGGACCCTATTACTGAGACTCCGCTTTCCGTCCGTCTGTCACCGGGCTGTGTCTCAAAAACAGTCATAGCTAGACAGTTGAAATTTTCGCAGATGATGTATTTCTGTTTTTGCTATAACAACAAATACTAAAAACAGAAAGAAATAAATATCTCTCCGTGCGCGAGTCGGACTCGCACTTGGCAGAGTTTTTTTTTGCCACATAAATGTCACGGCAGGCGTTATTTTATGTAAATATTTTAATGCAATAAAGTCACCTAACATTGTCATAGGTCATTCAATTGGCATTCGTTTATATCTGGCCTCCTGCCAACGAATATAATAATGTGTAACTAAAATAAAGTTAGTAGGTATCTAATTTTACCTGCCTATATCTATTGCCACTGTAGTTTAGAGCCTTTGCAATTAACATGGGTGAGGTATGTTACTCAGTTTGGTTAGGACAATACAGGCTGACAATGGAATGGAACTCTGGGAAAGGTTTTCACATCACAGGCCTTAGTGCGTATAATTTTTTTGTGATGGCTATTCAAGATGATAGATGAGCGGCAGAGCAGAGACTCACTGGACACAGGGAAAAATTGCGCTAGAATTATTGTTTTGATGTTTTTTGTTTGTATCTTATTGTCTTGTTTCCGAGGATCCTTTACACCATCAGGGGTTGAGGAAAGGTTTACTCACCAAAGACCACTCTAGAGACTCCACGCCGTGTTCACTACCGTAACGAACACGGCAAAAGACGAGTGGATTTTCCTCAATTTGGTTAAGACAATGTGAGTAGAACACACTGGAATCTCTATAATGCTGGGTGGTGCGTACGTTGTGTGAATTTTTCTCAGTTTGGTTAAGACAATGTGGGTAGAATACACTGGAACACTGGGATCTCTCTACTGCTTACGTGTGTTGGGGAAAGGTTTACACACCAAAGAATGAAGTGAGGAACATGATGTCAGTGCCCAGCAGGCTGTTCTCGGGGTCGAGAGACTCAACGCCGTTAGCGCCCTCTGTGTTCTCCACTGTGACGAACGCGGCGAACGTCGGGTGATGGGGAGGGGGCATCCCCATCTGTAAGAAACCAATATAAATTAGACATCTTATGATTTTTTTGTTTTTTTCCTGCTGTGGTTACAGGTCTTCCCTGTAAGGAGAACTTCCCCCCACTATGATGTTGAGTCAGACTCTTCTTGGTCAGCGCATAGACTCATGCTAAAGAATACTAGACTAGACTAGCTAGACTCAGTCTAATGTCTCCCTTCCTATCCGTCCATAAACTAAATCTTGTCAGATATTTTAATTTGTTTCCTTTGAGTAAAATTGGATGTTTCTGGTATAAGTGAGAGTATTTTCCAGGTGAAGTTTGAAAATTCCTTCCTGTTTATAGGTAAAGTAAAGGTTGGTTTCTCGAAGGCTAATAAGTTGCTTCATCTTACCTGAGGTGGCCCCTCCCCTTCCATTTGCTTCTCCCGCTGCACCTCCTCGTATGTGGGCAGCTTGGAGTTGGCCGCCACATCGTAAGGAGGAGGTGCTGAGAAGTCAGGTTGAGGTGGCGGAATGTCTTGCGTATTATCTGTAGAGTTAATAAAAAACTGAAAAGTTTTGATTGTATCAAACACATTTTTTTTTATTTGTTATGGCACTAGAATAACTGTGTGCCAGTGTCAAGTTTAAAAGGTAGGGAAACAAACGCGGAAAGGAATGGGAAAAGACAAGGAAAGTTGGGAGAGTTAGGTTAAGTATAATATTTCATAAACATACACATATAATGATGAAACTATGTTGAGCTCTGTCACTTTCTACACTTTGACATATGAAAGCGATCTATTAATATGTGATTTTAACACAGTCAAAGTGACAAAACTTTATGATGTCTTTTAAAAATTATCACTTTGATACTGCTATAATCACATGGTTATTTTGCATGTCTTTCATATATTTTTTTAAAATATTCAAAACTATTGATTTCTTCCTCAAAGAGGGGCTGTATTGAGGGCAGAGATGAATGATAGTTTTTGTGACAACCAGGGTTCGAAAGGATAATTATCAATTGATTGATAATAACAAAAAAAATCATGCGTAAAGTACACTGTATTCAACAAGTCCTGTCACTTCACTGGTTAATTTAAGAGCAGCGCTCTTGTCGGTGGAGCATTCGCCATCGCTCCCGGTCCAATGCCAGTTCTTTGGTCTCCTGGTACGACTTGACGTTTATTTTCTCCTTCACTTGTTAAAAGTCTCAAAATGTGATATTTTATTTCCTTTACTGAGTAAACACAAAATAATTTATGAAACAATGGTTGTCAATTTGAATTTTTGTGTTGTATTGGTTTAATTTTTTAAATATTAGTCATTCTAAGTTATTGCATAATAAATGTGAACTATTTAGCTAGTATGAAATATCAATATTATTATTTTATAAACTTGGTATGCTTAGCTGTGAAAACAACAGTGGAAACAGAATAACCATACTTGTACAGTCCATGTTGTTGTTTAATGCTTATTTTAAAATAATATTTTATAATTTTATTATTTTGTATTTTTGGCATGTTAATTTTGATCTATGAATTATGTATGACTTGTAACGGAATTATTACCAATAAATGATGTCTTATGTCTTATATTATTAGGTATAATGGCAAATTTTCCTCTACAAATAAATAGATGATCATCATAATCTGATCAGAACTCAAGTACCGTGTCAACAATGTTTAACCTTGTTATTACTGTTGATAAGAACATTGATAATACACTG
Organism: Scrobipalpa atriplicella; assembly: GCA_029255725.1. Lineage (NCBI taxonomy): Eukaryota > Metazoa > Arthropoda > Insecta > Lepidoptera > Gelechiidae > Scrobipalpa > Scrobipalpa atriplicella. The sequence continues at coordinate 24,039 of JARACY010000568.1, read as the reverse complement.
ACTGTAAGTCATTTTTATCAGATTCTATGAAGTTACGATAGTTTTTTGAAAATTGAAAAGGCAATAACTGATTAGCAGTATTTTTGGACAATTATTCTGACTTTGTCTTTAAACATTTGCCTACGGATATCATTTTATTATAATGTTCAATATGCTTTACAAAATGAGTCATGCATAATAATATGAAATGGAATATAACATGATTTATCAACTGCAGAGAACAATGAACTTGTGTGATGTGTCAATGATAAGTAATTAACAACCATTATTTTACAACGTTAGAAATATGTACAGCATTTCCGATGTGTACCTATACTTACTGATATCAAGAAATGGAGGTGGCAATGTGTTATCCATGGAACTAGGAAGTATCACCCTGAGGTGCGGCGTCGGGCAGACCACCTCGGTGCGAGGAATAGTCTGAAAAAACCACTTTCTCACAATCTCGTCTACGCAACCAGTTACATAAATAAACAATTATATATGTTTGTCACCAACTTACCATGTCTGCTAAGGGAAATTTCCGATTCGTTACACTTATTATTAACACCTTTTCACAAAAACGTGCACCAATAGTTATGATCGATACATATTTTTATTCACTGTACACAGATCGTTCAAGGCTTTTTCTATTATTTTAGCGAATCAAAGCAAAATGCAGGCGCACCCCCAACAGCAAACTTTGACATATATATTTTTTAATTTTCCCACGGGAAGGCAAGCAAAAATTCTACGGCCACGCAGCCTATAGTTCTCACACTGCACCGCGCTTCTATGCGGCGTAGGGCAGGTTGTCGCGCGTGATAGCGGATCTGCTCTGGGCTGTATGGGCTATTTGTCTTTGCCTATAGGAGAATTAAAAAAGGAAGAAAAGAAACGTCAACGTCAAAAAAATTTTAGTCTGTTCTGTGGCACTCGTCTTCGGAAGGGAGGACACAATACGCGTCAATCTTTGAGCGCGAAATAAAATTCAACACGTAAAATGCAGAGCGTATTTCGTGTCATTCTTGACACCAAATACGGTCTGCATTTTTTGTGTCGCGGGTTATTTGCTGAACTTTCTCGATGCGCTCGAGTAATTGGTGACAGAAAATGTGCAAAATGTATTTCGCGACAAGAAAAATGCAGCAAATAATCCGTGTTTTCAAGGGACTTCAATAACTGAGCGCATCGAGAAAGCGCGGCAAGTTTTGTGCAGCGAGTAATTCGTGTATGTCATTGACCTTTCCTTAGAGATGTGAATCTTTCATAGCTGGCAATTCTGTTATCGATTTCTTTAACTTCTCGATTCTCATGACATTTATAGAAAATTTTAGATAAAGCAATCCACGAGGGGGGGGAGGGGGGGACGGGGGGGCGGAGCCCCCCGAAAAGGGGGGCTCGGGGGGCGCAGCCCCCCGCAATAAAAAAACAACTTCTATTAACCCCCACATCGCTGACAGTAGGTTATGTTAGGTTCCATAGTGACCCCCTGGAGCGAACGAAGTGAGCGACCGAGCCGCATAGGAGCAGCTGCTATACAGAAAACCTTCCTGTAGGTTAGGTTATGTTAGACTAATTTACTCACAATATCCTATACAAAAAATCGATTTGGATTATGCTAAAAATTGATCTTGGTACAACTCTACTCTAATTAAAAACAAAATGGCAACATGACCTCGATGTACATTGCGCGTCAAGTATCTTTCATATTGTATCTCGCAGCCCGTTTAGTGCAGCGCGTAATTCGTGTCATCGACGTGGATTCTCGTTATGCATTAAATTTGTCGCCAATTACTGACTGCATTTTATAAACCGCGTAAAACTTATTCAAAAGAATAAAATGCAACCCAACAATTCGCGTCAAAAAGTGTGCAAACCGAGAATCCACGTCGATGACACGAATTACGCGTTGCACTAAACGAGCTGCGAGATACAATATGAAAGATACTTGACGCGCAATGTATGCTACCCTTCGGAAAACTCGCGTGTTGTATTTCTGTATTTTCATGATTTAAATAAAAAAGAAAAACACTATGAAGACTGCTATAATGGTGGCTGAAAAGCCTTCATTGGCGCAGAACCTTGCCAACATCCTAAGTAACGGGAAATGCACTACCAGTAAAGGTAAGTTCAGTTTGAACATTCGGTTTAATTTTTGTCATATTTAACTAGGTTTTCTAATAATTTACGGAATATTCCAGGGTCTAACCAGGCTTGCGCGGTACACGAGTGGAATGGCACGTTCAAGAATGAGCCGGTTCGGTTTAAAATGACGTCTGTTTGCGGTCACGTTATGAGCTTAGACTTTACTGGAAAGTACAATAATTGGGACAAAGTGGATCCTGTGGAACTGTTTTCCTGCCCTACTGAGAAGAAGGAAGCTATGCCTCGACTAAGGATACCGGCGTTTCTGGCTCAGGAAGCAAGAGGATGTGATTATTTGGTGTTGTGGCTTGATTGCGATAAGGAGGGTGAAAATATCTGTTTTGAGGTAAAGTCCTCACTCTGTTCATGTATCATTTACATAATATGAACTACACTATTGATGTTATTGACTCTGATTAATCTTAAATGTTAGTAACTTTTATATTCTCCATGTATAATTTTTTTTATTTTAATTTTTCTTCTATGAATATGCTTATTTCCTAAATAAAATAACCATTTTTAACTAGGTGATGACCTGTGTCCAGCCCTACTTAAAGGGCGATGTATACTCACCAGCAGTCACACACCGGGCGAAGTTCTCAGCCATTACGGACAAAGACATTAAAGCGGCAATGTTAAACTTGATCAGACCTGATGAAAACCAGTCCAAGAGTGTTGATGCTAGACAGGAGTTGGATCTGCGTATTGGATGCGCTTTTACTAGATTTCAGACTAAGTACTTTCAAGGTAAACATAGATGTATATCATCTAACGAATCGTTAATTGTAAATCGTTAGTAACGATTTAAGAAGTAGTAAAACGGTGTAAAAACGTAGTTTGCCTTCAAACCACATGTTTTACTATTGATATAAATCAACTTTCCCAAAGCACAAAAATTTTAGCTTGAAAAACAAAATTCTCCATACAAAATTGTAGATGAGGCAAGTTTTTTTGTATGAAGAAAGCAAAATTATTTTTATAAATAAAGTAAATTAAATATTGTTGTTTCTGCAGGGATAAAATTTGAATTGCAACAGCAAATGACAATTTTATTTAATAATTTGTTACAGGCAGGTATGGTGACCTAGATGCCTCTTTAATATCCTATGGTCCATGCCAGACTCCAACCTTAGGCTTTTGTGTCCAACGTCATGACGAAATCCAGACATTCAAGCCGGAAACATACTGGGTGTTACGAGTGACTGCTTCTACGTCTGAAGGGAGGGAGCTGCCGTTGGAATGGAAACGGGTCCGGTGTTTTGAGAAAGATATAGCCAATATGTTTTTAGCTGGGATTAAGGAAATAAAAGAGGCTGTGTAAGTATGATACAGAATAGAACATTGGCCATTTTTTTTGTTGCTTAAACACTAGCAGCTCTGGCTTGTATTTTTTTAAAACATTTTACTATCAGTACAATGGGATAGTGTTGCAAAGCTCCGTTCTACACAGCAAGAAAGTTTTCTGGGGTTGCTTTTGGCCTACTTTCATTTTGCCTTTTTCAAAGCATTCTTTCATTACGACACATAATGTTTCAGAGTGATCAATATCCAAGCCAAGGAAAAGGTGAAAGCACGTCCGGTGGCACTGAACACTGTTGAACTGATGAGGGTTGCCAGTGCCGGGCTGGGCATGGGACCACACCATGCTATGCAGGTAACACTTACGTTTTAGTTGAGGTTCAAGAAAGGAATACTTATAACAAACAACACTGCACCCAGACTTACTAGACTAACAGTATATGTAAAATGCAACTTCCAACTTAACAGAGAATGTTTATAATCATCCATGCTTTCATACTTTTATCCTTATTTTGTATTATAGGAAAGTGTGTTTGTTTATTTATCCTTCTTTCGCGTCGTCAGCTGATGAATAAAGGAGGCTACATTTTATAGTGGGAAACATAATAAAACTGAGGTGATACGAAGCTAGTACTATAATGCTGTTTTTTTACAGATTGCTGAGCGTCTTTACACGCAAGGTTACATCTCGTATCCTAGGACTGAGACCACAAGTTACCCAGAGAACTATGATTTGATGTAAGTATTTTACAGTCCCCTCACACCCCACACAGAGTTCAGTGGTTAGAGCCGCTGTACTTTAGGAACTACGAAGTTACAAATGAAATGTTTGAAATTCGTTTTATATTTTGAATTTTTTGATTCATGTATTTAACTTGGGTACTATAACAGGGGAACGCTTCGGCAGCAACAGAACTCTTCGAAATGGGGCGCCGAGGTCCGCGCGCTGATCGCCAGCGGCATCAACAAGCCGAAGAAAGGGCACGACGCGGGTGACCACCCGCCCATCACGCCACAGAAACATGCCAGTCAGTATACATATTCTTTACGTGTAATCTCGTGCTCGCTACGCTCGCAATATAAGTTAAAATGCCTCGGTTATTGACTTGACATCTGACGCTCGCTACGCTAGCGATGTAAGTTTGTATCTCTGTGATTAATGTGAAATCTCGTGCTCGCTTCGCTTGTAAAACTTTTGGATATTATTAGCAAAATATGAATAAATCTTAAAAATAGTTTTGCGTTTTTGTTCCGGATTCAACCAAAATTAATGCCCGTAGCGAAAACGCCCTTTTATAGGTCGTTGACGCTCTGCTTATCCTGTACGGGATACAGGCGTGACTATTCTGTTTATATCTCCAGCCGAGGCGGAGTTGGAAGGCGACCAGTGGCGCGTGTACGACTACATAACGCGGCACTTCATAGCGACTCTATCCAAGGACTGTCGCTACCTCAGCACCACCATCACCTTCCAGATCGGGTCAGAGATCTTCCACTACACCGGAAACACGCTCGTCGACCCGGGGTACACTGAAGTTATGCATTGGCAGGTAAATAATAATAAAAAAAAGTAATTAAAAATTTAAAAAATCTATTTCGATGATCTATGCTGTCGGATCGGATGGGCATATACCTTCATACATCTCGGTCCGGTACGCCTGATTTCTCTCTGTTTGTGTCTATAAGAATAGAAAGAGAGTGCACTTTAAGTGTTGCGCAAAATACTCTGGCACTAATTCCACTGTTTTGGATTGGTTGTTTGAACGATTCTATGTTTGTTTAATCAGTCACGTTGGAATAGGATATTGGCAACTTTTTATTGCGGAGAAATTCTTCATTCCCTCGGGAAAACGCTTTTCACCGGCGAAATGAAACCGTGGGTGAAAATTTAATACAAACAAGTTTTTACTGGATATACTAATTTCGTTTCTCAGGCTTTCGGTAAAGATGAGTTCGTGCCGCTACTACAAGTGGACGATGTGTTGAAAGCGCACGATCACCGGCTTGTTGAGTGCCAGACCTCGCCGCCGGACTATCTCACTGAATCTGAGGTGAGATTTCATAACATTTTGTAAGTTGTATGTTGAGGCCAGTTGGCCTAGTGATGACGGCTGGGTAAAGGGTAAAAGTTCAAATCTACATACACATACACACACATAAACATACACAAATCACGCCTTTATCCCTAGAGGGGTAGGCAGAGCAAAAACGACCTAAACAAAAGTCGTTCCGCCACGTCTGACAAGTTTTGAGGGTTATTATATTACAGATGATAATGTATATTGCTATAGTGACAGGTTGTCAGCCCATCGCCTATAAATTGCATTGCAATACACTTAAACCCTCGAATCCCTTAGCTGGTTTTTATAGCATGCCCGGGAGGTGATGCAACTGGCACATTCTATGTTTTTCTATCGCTCCCAGTCCAGCATGGAAGAATCTATCAAAGAATCAAATCTTTTGGAAGGATTTATTATTATTTTCATGCCTTGCGTCGCAGAATGTAATGTATTTCGCAAAATTCAAAGGTGGCAAAAGGCAAAAAGTGCGAAAGGGACATTAAGCGAATTTTCCTTTTAATCTACCATTAATCTACATTTACCTTTTGATCTTCTGGATTGGTTTTAAAAAAAATAACACCTGCATTATTCTTGTACAAACATGGCCAAACGAATGGCAATATAAAATGAGACATTGAGAGTAATAGTACATTACTTTAGAAGCCAAAAATAAAGCGATGTATGGTCGAGTAAATTTGGAAGGCCGAGACGCAGTCGAGGCCTTCCAATGTAAACGAGACCATACATTGCTATTTTGGCTGAGATTAGTACAGTACTTTTCTCTCATTTGCGAGAAAACAATAACAATACACTTAAAAATAAACATAAAACATGCAATTCCTCCATAATATTGCAAAAATTAAAATTAGAATGGCGCCTATGACAGGAGCACATTCCATTCATTCGTTCATTCTTTTTTTTTTTTAATTTGCGCATTCGGCCTTTAAAAAATTAATATTGTGAACTTAAAAACACCTAATCCGTACTAGATGATACTAGTGTGTACTTTAAAGACCTCGTGCAGAGGTCGTTAATGGCCATTAATGTCGTTTGGAGAAATTGCCGACCGCTACGCACTTGAGTACCGAAAAGAGTGAATGTACGTTTTGTTTTTTTTAAATAATGAAGCAATTTTCGAGCAAATGGGAGAAAAAGTTTGTTGTTACCCAGGTTATAACCCTGATGGAAAAACACGGCATAGGCACCGACGCGTCGATCCCGGTGCACATCAACAACATATGCCAGCGGAACTACGTGACTGTAGGCAGCGGGCGGCGACTTGTGCCCACCAACCTCGGCATCGTGCTCGTACATGGATACCAGAAGGTATGTACTATAAAGTCCAGAAGATGAGATACCTACACTATTTTTGTCCTTAAGGGCAGGTTATCCGAGAAGTTTAGGTATTTCAAATGCTACCTCATGACCATGACGCAAGCGATGATGAACGGGAAAGATTTTTTGACAAAAAGCGGCACAGGTCTTACCTCGACAACGGCCCGCGAGCCACTGGCAGGCCGCGCGTGAGCGTAATTGTTATATAATACGCAAAAGAAATTGGTAAAAATACAGATTATTTAAAAAAAAAATCTACCTCACATTTGAATTCTTCATTAATATGCCAATTTAAACATGTAAGTTTTACAAAAAAATATTAAGTATTTCTTACATAAAACCATTTTTTGTAAAAGAAAATTGACGATTTCGACCCTACTTTGAACGCAATTTTCATTAACAGAAGTAAACAACATCTCATTTTCAATCATACATTTGTGTTGGTAATATGTTCATAGTTGAAGTCATGTTTTTTTCAGATTTTTTGAATGAAGATTTCTCTGCGTATTTTGCTTTTTCCGAAAGGCGAAGTCTGAATTGGCTGCCCTTAATAATAATTTTGAAATGACTCAGCAAATAACAGTTGTAGCAGTAGCGGTTTCTAGTAAACCGTTGATGATTTGTCTATCTTGTAAGGGATTCCGTTGTTATTGAATGTATCTATGTTCCAGATCGACCCAGAACTAGTTCTCCCGACGATGCGTTCAGCGGTGGAGGAGCAACTGAATCTCATAGCGGCGGGCCGCGCGGACTTCCATTCAGTCCTAGCTCATACCACCGAGATCTTTAGGCGCAAATTTCAGTACTTCGTGCGCTCTATTGAGGCCATGGATCAGCTGTTCGAAGTGAGCTTCTCGTCGCTCAAGGCCAGCGGGAAGGCGCTGTCCAGATGCGGCAAGTGTAGGAGATATATGAGATACATTCAGGTGAGAATAATTCATATAATTAATTACATTAATAAGTAGGAAATCGTCCTGAACTTGTGACCCTAGCAATGCCGTTCCATCGCTCTGTTAACTGAGCCACTTTTATTTCATTCAATAAGCTCAGTGAGTGCAAACAATACTCAAAAGCTCATGTACTTTCGTTTTTACAGGCGAAACCAGCCCGTCTCCACTGCTCGCACTGCGACGACACTTACGGCCTGCCGCAGAACGGCACCGTGCGGATATACCGCGAGCTCAAGTGCCCGTTAGACGACTTCGAGCTATTGTCGTGGTCTAGTGGAAACAAGGGCAAGAGCTTCCCGCTGTGCCCTTACTGCTACAACCACCCGCCTTTCAGGTAACTACTTTGTGTATTTGTTTGTTTGTGAACGCTTCAACATTTCGCTTTTAGGTGCGTCCTTTCTGAGCATTCGCGTGCGAGCAGCATAGATTATCTATGTAATGAATCTATGCGAGCACAGTTACACGCGAATGCTCGCAGTGAGAGCGCAACTTACCGTTATTATAATTTATGTTTTGATGTAAACTTTTATTACCCTTAGGGACATGAAGAAAGGCTTCGGCTGCAATTCGTGTACACACCCGACCTGTCCTTACGGCGTCAACTCTACCGGCGTTTCGGGCTGCGTAGAGTGCGAAGCGGGGGTATTAGTATTGGACCCCTCGGCGCCCAAGTGGAAGCTCGCTTGTAACAGGTAACTATAGCAGGATAAGCTGGTTAGAAATGTTCAGGATCATTGTGTAGACCGAATGGTATTCGTCTGAACTCGACGTGTCCGTATGGCGTCAAGTCTACTTAAGCAGATGAATTTTAGAGATATTAATCGATTATATTTATTTCAGATGCGACGTAATCATCAACATATTCGAGGACGCGACGCGCGTGTCGGTTTGCGAGCAGCAATGCGCGGAGTGTGGCGCGCAGCTCGTCACCGTCGAGTACAAGGCGGAGAGAACGCGTCTACCGGCCGCGCTGACCGAGATGACGGCCTGTCTGTACTGCGAGCCGACTTTCAGCGCGCTGGTGAGTCACTATTGTCATAGAATAGATAATAGTACAAGATACACTCTCTCTTAAAACTAAAACATATTTAGCTAATTTATTAAAGCATGACGAATTATATCTAACGCGTAATGCCGAAAGTTGAAATCCCCTTAACACTGAAGACTACTCAGACAGGTACACGTGTTTGGTTGGGCTTGCTAACGCGCGACACAATTTAAAGTCAGGAGAGGCAGACGTACGATCGATAATTGACAACCCGAAGTATGGACGTTATACCTAAAGTGCGGAGTGAGCCAGGACTGCTATAATACCCTCAACAATGGATACAAATCGTTGCTTGTTTGTTTATCAGGTGGAGAAGCACCGCGCGGTGGCGTCGCGCGGGCCGTCGGTGCGGGGGCGCGGGGGGAGGGCGCGCGGGAACAAACACCGCAACAAACAACCCAAGGACAAGATGGCTCAGCTCGCTGCTTACTTTGTGTGAATACAGCTAAAGCATGTAAGATTTTCAACTGTACATGTAAGATTTTCAATCGTACACGTAAAGAGTATTAACGTTTGTACCAATAATGTTATATCGCATTTATAATGCGAAAGTTTGAACGGTTGTCTGTTTAACTTACATTATAAGTGGATAATACAATAATCTTTTTTATTATTTGTGATATAAGTTAAACATTATATGCAAGTAACATTGTTTTAAAGATGAGCTTTATTTTTTAATATATGCGAATAATGAACGAGATATTTAAAGTTAAAAGTGGTATAAATATGAGTTTTATCCTGCTTATAAAAAATGTGCAGTTTTTACATAATGATCTTTAAACCACCATTATTTTAGTCTTATTCATTGTAACACCCTAAATATTGTATCTAATTTACGTAATGCAATACATTAGTATTTACCTATTTACGTAAGTGGTATGTGTGCATTAAAATTTAAGTACATTTTTTATTTATTTATTTATATTAAGTAAAATAAATCATGTATAAACTATTTTGGCTTTTGAATCTATAAAATTATTTCTACCTTTCTACATCGAATAATATTGAGTTATTCGATGTTAATTTTTTTAGGAAATTATTCAAGTTTCATTTGAATAATCAGGTTTAAATAAAACGAACATAATATTGAAGTCTTCATTTTATTGTTAAGTTTTACCTAGTATAATGTATTGTATAGGTACAGTAGGTACCTGTATGTATAGTACTATACAAGCTTAAAGTATTACTGTATTATTTTGTTACATTAGTTCTGCTCGCACAATCATATTATATTATAGAGTGATTTGTATAAACTGGATAAGTTTTACTTTACATAGTGTGACAAACAAACAAACAAAAACATTTGGTAGGGCCTTGTCCTTAAATCAATATTATGACGATGCAAGCAAGATGCAGATATTGGCCTCGATTCTAGCAAAACACATCGAAAAATTCTGTAGATATTTTTTTTGACGATTTACTTATTCAACATTTATTACAATAAATAAACAGAAGACACACACATAAAAGAAATTCAACAAAATGCCAGCTTATTTCTATAAAGAAATATCTTACAGCAGATTTGTTTTTAAACTTGATTTATTTAACTTGCGGAATTTTTATATTAGTTTGTAGTATTTTTTTTATTTAATTCTCAACTGGTACTTAACTAGATGATACGAAAACTTGATATTTAGGGAAATAATAAACATTATAGCGTTTGTTCAACATCATATAACAGCAGATAATAAGCCAGTCCAAAAAGCTAAAGTTTTCTTTATGCGGTAGATGTTATGAGAATTTTTGAAAATATAACCAATCCAAAGATTGCTAACTGATTTCAACTAAATATCAAATGGTTTAAAACAATAATATCATAATCCTATAATTAATTCCATTTTGGCTGATAATCAGCACACAGTAAAGGGTTATAAATTTTTTACATCGATAATTTCGGCTTTGTATAGAGTTATCTCTGTCGCGCTTGTCAAGCGACTGGCATACGTTATGGTGCTCAATTCTAGATGCCACCTGCTAAAGATTAAATTAAAACCTACCTGCCACATTACGAAAAAAAAATGAAAAAGGCAAGATTTATTCTCTACGGTACGGTATTTGATGGTATATATAGTCTGTGATTTCACGCGTTATCTGTTAAATGGGGGGTAAACGACTGTGGAAACGAACAAATGGGCGCCAAAATCAAGCGGATAGAGCGTTAAACCATAAAGAATAAAACTCCTGTACTTTTTCAATCTTATTATTTTGAAAGTGACAGAATATATTTTAATTTTAGCTTTAGCCGGTGGCATCTAGAATTAGTGTCCATCTGAAATATTAACGACCCCATAAATATATCTACATTGAACTAAACTGGAACAGAGAATCATAAAGATGCCTTATTTAACGTAGCGCTATTTATTACTACCTTTTTTGAAAAGCTGCAAGTTATTGATACAATAAAATATATTTTGAATGCAGTTTATAAAAGTAGGAAAATTAAAAAACTTGATATGCATTTAATCATTAATTTCATAACTTTAAATATAAATTAATTTAACGCCCTTTGGGCAGATTGATGAATAAAATTAAACATTATAATTATAACAATACTTTATATTTTTAATTTGATTAAATATTATAAATGGAATGTATTCAATATGAAATGGTTTAATTTTCAATTAGTCTGGCAAATGTAATTTAGTTTATTGGGTTTTGTATTTGGTTCTTTGAGCCAGATACAGGTGCTAATTTTATTGTAGACAGAACTTTACTTATTTAAGCTTAGACCTGTCACTTTATCAAATTTGAGTAAAAAAAAGAGACAGAAATATAACAGCTGATTACAATCCTGTCCAAGTGAGGTATATTGCTTAAAAGAAGACTAGGTACACCATCTAATATGCCGTCTTATTTTGTGTAATATTAGACTTGTAACGTCACATTGGCAGGATTATAATTGGCTGTTGTATATCTTTTATTCAAATTTTCGAAAGTGACAGGACCAATCTAAAATAAGCACCGAATGGTAACTAATGTTAATTTTTAGAACTTTGTAAGAAAGATCCAATAAACTGAATCCCAATCAGCCTGCTTGCACGGACTCAGTGAAGACTTACACATAGATTAAATTTATTATATTATGTACTTTAACTATTGTGCATTTATTTATATTATATAATTATATATATTATGTTGTCCTATATCTACTCCAGTTGTATTATCTACGCGTTAATTTAGTGTCAATGCGAGAGTTAGAGCTACGCATATAAACAATTTAGTACATTTTAATATTTTCCCTTTTTTTTATCTACACGAGATTCAAGTTACACACGTAAGAAAAATATTAAATTTACAGCATTGTCGTGTAATTAATTACTATAATTAATTTTAATCTCACTGATTTCATTAATATAATTACTTTTAATTTGCATTAATATACTTAGCAGCGATTATTTACAATTCTAAAGTACTATATTCAACTTTAAATATATTAACTGTTTATAAATTGTTTCTATGTACTATTGTATCTATCCCAAGGTAAAAGGTTTCCAAGCCAAAAAATAAATAAATTTAGTATTTATACGTTGGTTACTAAAGATAATTCTTATTTTTTTTGTCGTTATCATTATCACAATTACGGCCCAATTATTCAAAGAAAAACTTTGAAATTCGTGTTTTATTTTTAATTTACCTATATAATGTTAATGTACCATAACAAAGTAGGACAAATTAGCATAAATAATTTTGAAATATGCCATTTTATGTAATATTATCCACGCATTTCCTTTCCTTTTACATTCTTTGATATTCGTTGAGTGGGAAGAGATAACATTTTCACTATTAATAACCATGATATTGATTTTACTTCTTTTCTATATTTATAACTATAATTAATTACTTATTACTTACTGTATATTAAAAAAGAAATTTAAAATTCGTTAATTCTCCTTAAAATATTTAACCATAATGAATCGATTTTTCAAATGTTTTTTTTTTACGGTAACTAATTAGAACTTTATAAAAAATCTATGCTATGTTCCTTATATAATCATAATTAAATATTATATGTTACGGGAAATTAATCAAATAGACTGGGCCTTATCTCTGTAAAGGCGCAAGTAATATAAATTTTAATTACATTACTTAAATGTATCTTTGTATGAATGAGTATTTATGGAAGAGGGTAGTTGCCTTCTTGACGTCACACTGATGCAGCTCTCCTTGTCTATTTCGGGAGATTGATTTATAAAACCCGTAAAAAAGTTTCAACCAAAAAAAAAATCTAGTGATCTATTTTTAAAAAATCCGGTGAAAAACCTTACCTCGGTTACAGCTGTAAGTACGTTAATTTATGCATGTATTTGTACTTTCAATTAGCTACAGCGGTTGTTTAAATACTAAGATGACTAAAATTTCTAACTCTTTCTAAATGGTCCAAATAGTATGAAAGATTATTAAAAAATAGCGCGATGAATGAAACTGCATGGGTTAGGACATTGCGTAGCAAAAAATCTCTGGCTAGTACAGATATTTTATCTCTCGACATCCGCTCAGCCATACTTGTGTATAAATGTACCTACACTACATACAAATTGTCTTTGTGTGCTTAAGTTCAGCATAGTATTTAAACCTCTGTAGTTAGCAAGACGCATGTTTGTACGCATAAACAACCACAAGTATGGCCGAGCGGCAGTTGTGAGATAAAGACAACTAGATTGACAGCGATGTAGACTTTTTGCTTGACTTCCACCCTTTGAAAAATGTACTATGGCATAACAGAATATAAGGATGGTTTCAAAATTTAATAAATGGATAATTGTTTCGGATTTTATTAATTTTGGAGCTTAAGACAAGAATTATTTAGCACCACTGTATGTATGACCAAAATGCACTATTTTTTGTTTACAGATTTGTTATGAAAGTCGGAGTTAATCTTAGAAATAATTGATTTTAACAAAATTAATATTAAATTATTACTGTTATACCATAATCCAATACCTTAAGTTTTATAACAATATCATTGCTATTAATGTTTATTGTCATAGAAATAGTTATATTAAGGATAATTATATAACAAAGCCACTAATACAATATTAACTAGAGGGATGGTTAGAATACAAGGGCGTTATCTTTAAGTTTATATTGTTTAAGAGGCTTCTTACCGATCGTAAAATAGATCGCGAAATCGTTAGATTAAAAAATCATAACTCGCTAAATATAGACATTTAAAAAAAAACTCTGCTACTTCCTTAGATTTAAACCTAAAGATTTTTTAGAAGTAATGAATTGAGGAGCAAATAGTACCGGGTAGCTACTATCGAAATTATTGCTAAAAACGGCCTGTTGTTTTGCGGAAATTTCGATAGTAATTCCAGGGTACTATTTGCTCCACGATTCATTACTTCTAAAAAATCTTTTGGTTTAAAGGAAGTAGCAGAGTTTTTTTTTTAAATGTCTATATTTAGCGAGTTATGATTTTTTAATCTAACGATTTCGCGATCTATTTTACGATCGGTAAGAGGCCTATTAAGCAATACCTAATATTGGAAAATGGTATAATTCAGCGTTTATTTCAATTTAGTTATAAGTATACGTGAGTTGTAGGTAGGTATAGTTATAAAGCTATTAATAACTTTTGCTATATTGAGCCACTGAATTATGTATATATTTAATTTTCACTATTTAAAGCTCTTAGGTTTTCTTTGATGCGAGTTCTAATCTCGCATAGAATACTATAATTGCCTGAGACAAAATGTAGTCTGATAGACTCCACTTTGCTGCGGCAGAATTTAAATATTAACAACTATAAATCAGTTTAGAATGACTAGAATATTATTTTAAAAAACAAAAGCGTCGCCTTTGGCAATATCTGCATATTTTGCTATTACCGAAAAGATTTACCAATAAGATCATCGATGAAACATCCTTAGCACTCACTATAGTTATTTGTGAAGGTCACTTGAATGTAATCAATGCACTAAAGAGCGTCTTTATACACAGAATTTAAAATGTCAGTTATTTTCACTATTTCATAAGATTTTTGCCAGCGGAAATAAGTACTTATTTATACTAGCCCCTAATATCAGCGATCCCAAATATTTATATAGAACGAGATAATATTCACTTATTAAATGGTCCATACTTGAACTTTTTCAGCTATGACACACCAGCTCGCTTGATCGTAGTACGAGGAGACTACGTGCAGGCTCTCCACGTACTTTTCTATCAGTTGGTCTAGCTCGCCTCGCTTGAAGACATGGTAGTACCTATGGTACGTGACCGCTCCGCCTTCTGATGGCAGACTGTCCGAGCCGTCGCTCAGGGAAGGCAGTAGAGGTGCATGCGGGCCGGCTCTAGCAGGCACGGCTGGAGCGGTCGCCGTGTCCTCTGATGATGACCGCTTTTCGAGAAGCTTCCTCTCTTTTGAGCACTCGCTGCACGACGGCAGGGACGCTAAACTCGCACACCCCAAAGAAGCAGTGCTTCCGGTCTTATCGCGTCTGCTCCAATCGCTGCCAGCAGATGTATCGCTTGATTCTATTGAAAATCCAGATTTTAGTGGTGCTGTACTTGTGCTGGATCGAGATGTCATCGATTCGGGGCTGATTTCCATTTTATCTAAGTCACTGGAATCTGTCGATTGCCCAACTTTTAGCGAAGATCTCTTGTCTGTACTTGTGCATAATGAATCCACGCTTATTTCAGATTCCAACGAGTATCCGGTTTCCAGTGACTGACTTGTATCGTAAGCACCGGAATCAATAGTGATCTCAGGATTACCATTGCTGGAAGAGATGGCGCTGTCGTCATCTGGGTTTTTCAGCTCCGTTTCTGGTAGTTTTTCATCATTTATTGAAGGTTTTGTGTACTGGATGTTGGCACAATTGTTGAGGTAAATGTCTTCGTCACTTGTAACTTTAAGAGACCTTTTGAGTTCCCTGTATTTGTTGATAATAGGATCGACGTCTTTGGATCTCTTCTTGCTTTTCGTTTTAACACCGCATTTAGGAAATAACTTATTAATATCATTTTCATGCGTTTCATTCAACGCTGCAACGAATTTGTTCAATGCAGGCGTTTCAATCCTGTTTTTGTATGGTTCTTCAAGATGTTGTAAACTATCCGATAATTCATCTAAAATCTTTTGTGTATTCCTGTCCTCTTCTTCTCGTTTTAACCTTAAAGATATGCTCTTCTCGCTACTGCTACTGCTCGGTAGATCAAAATCATCTTCATTGATGCGTTTAGAATATTGATCAATTTCTTGTAGTAATTTTTCACTAAGTTTTTCAGCAAATTCTGTCAGATGTTGATTGCGATCCTGCTGCTCGACCCACTCTTCATCTTTTGCTAACATATCTGACTTGCATGTTATTAAAGGTTCGTTTTGTATTCGATTGAAACTTTCTGATTTAGAAATCGATTTTTCCGAATCTGTGCTTGATATTGAAATTGAATCATACAGTTTAGTAGGACTTCTATGACTTCTACTAAGGTTTTCATCCAGAGATCTGCCTTCTGGTCTATTAGGAGATAATCTATTTAAACTCCACGTAGAATTGCTTGTACTACCTTGTTTTGGTGATCGATCTTTGGATCTCCTTCCAGGAGATAATCGTTCAAGACTGGAAGAACTACCACTGGAACTAGTGTGTGAGGATCGGGATCTTTCTTCTAATATCCTTAAATCTCCAGGGGACAATTTGTTTAGACTCCAATTGCTGCTACTACTGCTGCTCGAAGCTCCCTGAACGATGGCCATAGCGTCGGCACTTTCCAGTTTTTCAAGCTGTTTCCTTTTGGATCTCGGACTAGATTGGATGACAGTCTCGCAGGTCTCGTCCAAAGAATGTGCAACTTCTGCTGCTGCTTCGATTAGAGTTTGTGGCGTTGGAGTCACTGATGGGGACTTTTCAATAATAGTGCTGTTTGTGTTTTCTTCTTTTTTGTCTAAGTCTGAAACAAGTGAACAATATTTTATTGCCATATTTTTGGTAAAGATTAGTTTTTTTTTTTATAAATGTAATTTTGTTTTATCCTTGCGGGCTTACCTTTTTGTTCTGCAGTTTTTCTTAGCTCATCTGGGACTACACTTATGACGCTATCAACCGAGTCAGGTGAAGAAACTCCACTAGAATCGCTATCCACGTCATCTGTAGCTGGATTGAATAGTTCTAGTGACATCAGCTTTGGGTGACTTTTAGCTACTTGGTCTGATTTGAAAGTTCGTACTATTGGGAATGCATGTTTCCTACTGATGTTAGCACCTGGGATACCTTTGTTCAACATTTCCTTTATTTGACGAATTCTTTCTTTTCTTTTCCGTTCCGCCGAGCGTGATTCCGAATTTTCTGTCGGTGATTTGCTTGGCTCTTTAGGCTTATATCGTGGTATCTCTGGCAGCTCTGCGACTGTTTGTAAAGTGATTTTTGGGTAAGGTTTAGTATCTTGCAGTACAACATGTGTTTCTTCTGTATCCGCAGTCAGTTTGTCTATTTCTTCAATATCCTTATTTATTTCGGCTAGTAGTTCCTTAGCCATTTCTGTAGGCGTTTCTTCTTCTTCTAGGATAGGTGGAATAGGGTCAATTTCATCGAAAATATCCAACGGAAGTGTTATATTTTTATTTATGATTGGTTGGGGTTCTGGTTTTGTAATTTTTTCTTCTGCCTCTGATTTAGGCGGGGAATTAGGTTGGCTCTTTGATTGCGGTTTTAACGGCGCTACAGAAAATGTAGTATTCGTTGAATAATTCTTCAAACTGTATTGGGCTACTAAAATTTTATTCACTGATCCTGGAGTCTGCACAGCATTAGGTGAAGCTGGTGGACGTATTAATGGAAAAGCTTGTTTTATTCTTGGTGAAGGTAATCCAGGGGAACTTTTCATTCTTGGCGATGTTGGTACTGAAGAGACTTTTAAACGCGGTGATGTCGGTCCTGGAGATAGTGGTGTAGGTGACAATGGATCTCCCGAACCATCCGCTTTTGGAACATATATCACAGACGCAAAACTATCCTCTGAATCTACACTTGTATCACTTTGCAAACTACTGTCTTTCGATGAGTCCGAACCATCCTCTTTGGAATGACGTCTTTCTGGATAGTTCTTCTCGCTGCCAGGATTATTGTCACTTGGCGTAGGAACTTCAGGCACCGGCCCGTGGCTCTTCCATCCTTGAAGCATTCTCACGAACACGGTTACTTTATCTATATTCGTTGTAGACGTTTTGAACTTACTAGTAAGGCCGTTTTTCAATGATTGAAACTTTTTAGCTGTTGTTGCTGATGTCGAAAATATTGAGTCGCGTATTGAGTCCAAGGCACCAGGTCGTCGATATAAATATTCCTCGTTAAGTGACGCTTGTTTTTGTATATTTTTTCTTAAATGTTCTTTTTCTCGTAATCGCTCCACAGACATTAATTCTTCATTTAATGATGTCTGCTTGAATACTCCAGGTTTCTTAGATGATAGTCTATGCGTGTGTATTTTAAAATTAGGCATTTCCTCGACCATAATTTTCATATCAGTTGGTTTATCAAGATCTTCATCAGCGTCATCTTCATTAATCGACTTCTTTTGTTTAACCAGTCTTGGTTTCTTACGTGGTTCGGGGACTTCTGATACAGGAGGCTCTATATGTACTTGTTCAATCTCCTCGATGCCCAAACTCGGGAGACTTGATCTCGATCGTGCTAGCGCTCGACTTTCAATGTCTGCGATGTCGGTTAGGCTCCTCGACTTCATGGTCGACGTCTCTGAGTTTTGTGGAACGAGTCTGGGTGGAAGCGCTTCGTCTAGCCTTCTCAGTTCAATGGGTAGGTCTGCGGCTGGTGGTTCTGGTCGAGTGCAGGGTCTTGGTGGTACTCGTGTGGCCATGCCCCACGAGGGCAGGAATGACCGACGCCCCGCTAGTCGCTGGAGCGCGCGCCTCACGAACGAGTAGCAAGTTTCGTTGGGAGATGATAAAGATGACGAGCCCGGAGATCCGTCGAGATTTTTCCATGGTTCCCCGTTTCTGAAATATAAGAACAAACCTTTTAACACCAGTCCGGTAGCTTTTCTAAATACATATCTACCAAATGCATATCAAAATAGTAATTCGTCTGCGGTTTCAGAGAAAGAGAGTTTCAGTTAAGAGAAAAAGAAAAAAAAGAGCGTGGGTGCCGAGCACACGTTGAAGTGAAACTTCTTTGACATTTTTGACATTTCGACTACCGTCTCCTACCGTGACGTATTTCCGTCACGGCGTCACCTTGAAATTTAACTCTCAACGCGCCTAAAGAAGTTTCACTTCACAAATGCAGTACAACCATGGGGCGTGTCTTTGTAAGACGTAGAAAATAAATACCATAGGATTGATAAATACTTACTGGTCATTGTCAACTGAGAGGAATCGTGGCGCCAGCGGCGGTGGTCCCAGAGTTGCCGGTCGGTGCCATGGGATTAGCACATCCTGGAACACAACACGAAATTATGTTATATGTAAAATCTAGCCTGTCATTTAATCTACAGGGTATGAGGGGTATCCTGCAAAACTGGAAAGAAACTTAGTAACGTATTTATTTATTCACATTCACATTGCACGCAATGACGTGCTCGCTTCGCTTGCGTAGCGTCTAGAATCATTAATATTTCGTGCAATGTCACGTTCGCTTCGCTCGTGTAACGTATTGATTTAATTTCCATGGCACGTCGCGCTCGCTTCACTCTCCTAACGTTTTGAATCGGATTTATTTAGTTAATCTACACCATCGGAGTGGCCCGACAACAACAGAAGGCTTTTGAGACTGAAGTAGCACAAGTTTACCTGAGAATGGAAGTTCCGCCCCTCGTGCTCCATCGCCCACACAGTGAGCAGCAGCCGCCCCCCGATCCTGGTGACCCTGGCCAGCTCCCGCAGCGCCATCGCCCTGCGCTCCACCGTCGCGAAGTGGTGCACCACGGCAATTGACAGCACCGCGTCGAACGACTCATCGCGGTAAGGCAGGCACATGTTGTCACATACTACCACCTATAAGACAACAAAAATATGTTTAGACAAGTCTGATTAATTTTTAGTTGTTTTGAGATTTGTGTGTGGTCCTGTGGTCAGTGGTTAGAGCATGGACGGAAATGGACGTGCCGTTGCTATTTCTGTAGTATAGTCGGTCAAACTGTCGGGTCATTAACAGTGTGGACACATCCATCACCTCCCATTGTCCTACCGACCTCTAGGCACCCTCTCATTATCATAACTGCGTCAGACCGAAACAACGGGACTTGCAAGGAACTTGAGCTCATTGCCATCTGTCTGTTCTTATAAATTCACCAGGTTGTGTGCGTCCCTTTTGTTGCACTTTTCCACTTCTGGGACAAGACACCACAGCACGGCTTATACATTCACTCCAATCGCTTTTTGATCATATACCTATTTTCCACATTCTCCGAAATTGTGGTCAATGTAGGCATAATGTAGGTATAGTTATGTTTCGTTACCTCGTTGCTGTGATGTCGGGCGTGAGTCGCTAGTCGCGAGCAGCGGTCGCCTCCCACCGCGAACACGGATGGGTTCACGCTCAGGTATTATTGGGGGATATGAGTGTGATCATAATGATACTGTATGGTAATGTTACCTCGTTGCTGTGATGTCGGGCGTGAGTCGCTAGTCGCGAGCAGCGGTCGCCTCCCACCGCGAACACGGATGGGTTCACGCTCAGGTATTATTGGGGGATATGAGTGTGATCATACATAATGATACTGTATGGTAATGTTACCTCGTTGCTGTGATGTCGGGCGTGAGTCGCTAGTCGCGAGCAGCGGTCGCCTCCCACCGCGAACACGGATGGGTTTACGCTCAGGTATTATTGGGGGATATGAGTGTGATCATAATGATACTGTATGGTAATGTTACCTCGTTGCTGTGATGTCGGGCGTGAGTCGCTAGTCGCGAGCAGCGGTCGCCTCCCACCGCGAACACGGATGGGTTTACGCTCAGGTATTATTGGGGGATATGAGTGTGATCATAATGATACTGTATGGTAATGTTACCTCGTTGCTGTGATGTCGGGCGTGAGTCGCTAGTCGCGAGCAGCGGTCGCCTCCCACCGCGAACACGGATGGGTTTACGCTCAGGTATTATTGGGGGATATGAGTGTGATCATAATGATACTGTATGGTAATGTTACCTCGTTGCTGTGATGTCGGGCGTGAGTCGCTAGTCGCGAGCAGCGGTCGCCTCCCACCGCGAACACGGATGGGTTCACGCTCAGGTATTATTGGGGGATATGAGTGTGATCATAATGATACTGTATGGTAATGTTACCTCGTTGCTGTGATGTCGGGCGTGAGTCGCTAGTCGCGAGCAGCGGTCGCCTCCCACCGCGAACACGGATGGGTTCACGCTCAGGTATTATTGGGGGATATGAGTGTGATCATAATGATACTGTATGGTAATGTTACCTCGTTGCTGTGATGTCGGGCGTGAGTCGCTAGTCGCGAGCAGCGGTCGCCTCCCACCGCGAACACGGATGGGTTCACGCTCAGGTATTTGCCGTTGCCGCATCCTGGAATGAAAGGTTCTTTATTGGACTCTGTACTTTACACATTTATGTTTAATAAGATCAAATTATAAACAATGCTTTTTCATGGGAAGATACAGGAGATAGGAAATTTTACTTACTTTATATACCATTTAGACGATCTGCCTACCCCGTAAGGAATAAAGGCGTGTATGAGGATAAGTAAGGTCCACCTACAGGTAAACCTACCCAAATTTATGTAGAAAGAACTTAAATATCACATGATTATTTAACATTTAATTTGGTATCTGTTACGTTAGTGGTAAATAAAGTAAATGTTATAATACCAAACATCCTACGCGTCACGTATGTGAACAGAAAAAATCCGGACATTTTTAGGTTATATTTCTTACGTCCTTATCTTAAAACCTAATACATAGAAAACAAGCGTCACTTAACGAGGAATATTTATATCGACGACCTGGTGCCTTGGACTCAATACGCGACTCAATATTTTCGACATCAGCAACAACAGCTAAAAAGTTTCAATCATTGAAAAACGGCCTTACTAGTAAGTTCAAAACGTCTACAACGAATATAGATAAAGTAACCGTGTTCGTGAGAATGCTTCAAGGATGGAAGAGCCACGGGCCGGTGCCTGAAGTTCCTACGCCAAGTGACAATAATCCTGGCAGCGAGAAGAACTATCCAGAAAGACGTCATTCCAAAGAGGATGGTTCGGACTCATCGAAAGACAGTAGTTTGCAAAGTGATACAAGTGTAGATTCAGAGGATAGTTTTGCGTCTGTGATATATGTTCCAAAAGCGGATGGTTCGGGAGATCCATTGTCACCTACACCACTATCTCCAGGACCGACATCACCGCGTTTAAAAGTCTCTTCAGTACCAACATCGCCAAGAATGAAAAGTTCCCCTGGATTACCTTCACCAAGAATAAAACAAGCTTTTCCATTAATACGTCCACCAGCTTCACCTAATGCTGTGCAGACTCCAGGATCAGTGAATAAAATTTTAGTAGCCCAATACAGTTTGAAGAATTATTCAACGAATACTACATTTTCTGTAGCGCCGTTAAAACCGCAATCAAAGAGCCAACCTAATTCCCCGCCTAAATCAGAGGCAGAAGAAAAAATTACAAAACCAGAACCCCAACCAATCATAAATAAAAATATAACACTTCCGTTGGATATTTTCGATGAAATTGACCCTATTCCACCTATCCTAGAAGAAGAAGAAACGCCTACAGAAATGGCTAAGGAACTACTAGCCGAAATAAATAAGGATATTGAAGAAATAGACAAACTGACTGCGGATACAGAAGAAACACATGTTGTACTGCAAGATACTAAACCTTACCCAAAAATCACTTTACAAACAGTCGCAGAGCTGCCAGGATTATTGTCACTTGGCGTAGGAACTTCAGGCACCGGCCGTGGCTCTTCCATCCTTGAAGCATTCTCACGAACACGGTTACTTTATCTATATTCGTTGTAGACGTTTTGAACTTACTAGTAAGGCCGTTTTTCAATGATTGAAACTTTTTAGCTGTTGTTGCTGATGTCGAAAATATTGAGTCGCGTATTGAGTCCAAGGCACCAGGTCGTCGATATAAATATTCCTCGTTAAGTGACGCTTGTTTTCTATGTATTAGGTTTTAAGATAAGACGTAAGAAATATAACCTAAAAATGTCCGGATTTTTTCTGTTCACATACGTGACGCGTAGGATGTTTGGTATTATAACATTTACTTTATTTACCACTAACGTAACAGATACCAAATTAAATGTTAAATAATCATGTGATATTTAAGTTCTTTCTACATAAATTTGGGTAGGTTTACCTGTAGGTGGACCTTACTTATCCTCATACACGCCTTTATTCCTTACGGGGTAGGCAGATCGTCTAAATGGTATATAAAGTAAGTAAAATTTCCTATCTCCTGTATCTTCCCATGAAAAAGCATTGTTTATAATTTGATCTTATTAAACATAAATGTGTAAAGTACAGAGTCCAATAAAGAACCTTTCATTCCAGGATGCGGCAACGGCAAATACCTGAGCGTGAACCCATCCGTGTTCGCGGTGGGAGGCGACCGCTGCTCGCGACTAGCGACTCACGCCCGACATCACAGCAACGAGGTAACATTACCATAACAGTATCATTATGATCACACTCATATCCCCCAATAATACCTGAGCGTGAACCCATCCGTGTTCGCGGTGGGAGGCGACCGCTGCTCGCGACTAGCGACTCACGCCCGACATCACAGCAACGAGGTAACATTACCATACAGTATCATTATGATCACACTCATATCCCCCAATAATACCTGAGCGTGAACCCATCCGTGTTCGCGGTGGGAGGCGACCGCTGCTCGCGACTAGCGACTCACGCCCGACATCACAGCAACGAGGTAACATTACCATACAGTATCATTATGATCACACTCATATCCCCCAATAATACCTGAGCGTAAACCCATCCGTGTTCGCGGTGGGAGGCGACCGCTGCTCGCGACTAGCGACTCACGCCCGACATCACAGCAACGAGGTAACATTACCATACAGTATCATTATGATCACACTCATATCCCCCAATAATACCTGAGCGTAAACCCATCCGTGTTCGCGGTGGGAGGCGACCGCTGCTCGCGACTAGCGACTCACGCCCGACATCACAGCAACGAGGTAACATTACCATACAGTATCATTATGATCACACTCATATCCCCCAATAATACCTGAGCGTAACACCAT